>BMAV01011561.1:0-32781 GCA_019973955.1 Trichonephila inaurata madagascariensis | reverse complement strand
ATGGGTTTTAAAAAATAATAAGTTAAAATTATAATGCGTACGAATCATCAGCAACCAAAATGAAAAGGAAAAAAAGAAGAAAAAAAAATAGCTCTTGATACGTACATGTTTTGGAATGAAAAGAAACCTTCCTTCCTTATCATCGCCAAATGTGTGTTTGAAAAATCATTCTGCAACTCATTTAAACGAATAACGAAAAAGTGTATCGTTTCCAGTAAAAAAAAAAAACAGTTGGCGCGAGATGTGTTTTGGTAAAATTGAAAGTAAGAGTTGACCAAACGTCCTCATTTAGGGAGGACAGTCCTACTTTTATAGGTTCTGTCCTTCCTCGAAAAGTGTCCTCTTTTTCAATATTTTAAAATTAATCTGTTAATCTCTATTTTCAAAGATGAACAAAACATGTTTCCAAAATGTCGAAGAATAGCATGAAACAAATATCACAGGAAATGACAGTTTTCAATGATGTTTTTTAACTTCATCGAAAGTAAATTGGGCAGATAGAGAAAACTGTGTTGATTTTTTATCAAAAGAAATGCCTGATATTAAAATCGTTGACAATGGTTTGTTTGATGAAATTTGAAGACTGAATGTACATTTAAATTATAATAAATTGAAACAATTGGAACATCAACATGCTGAAATTGATAAAAGTTGGGTGGAAATACTTAACCATTTAAAAAATGAACGCATTCCATATACAAATTTAGTTATTCTTCTTGAATTTACGTTATGCTGCCCTGTAACTAATACAGCAGTTGAAAGAGTTTTTTACTGTTGGTTATGGTTTTTGTGAAGTGACTAGTGAGAAATCAAAATTGAATGTTAATATTTTACAGTGCTTACAGTAAAATTCAGTATGAAGGATATTTTTTGCTCGAACTTTCCGATATATTAAAAAATTATATATTGACAAAAAAAAATCATTCTATTGGAAAAATACTCTTTTAAGATAATAATTAAAAAGAATGTAAGCGTAATTAGCGTATTTTTGTTCGGATTAATAAAACGTTTCATATATTTAAGTTGTGATTTTTCTTAAATTTTTCGTTCTCCTTTTCATTGTACAAAAGATGGTCACCTTATTGAAAGTGTATGAGAAAAGTGCAATTCAGTGATTTTTCATCTTTTATAAGTCTATCGTTTTTACTTTTTTTTTTTAATTATTTGCTATTATCTCTAAATTGATTGTATATTTTCATTATTGGTTTTTGAATGATCGATTTTAAAATGTTTAAGAAATATATTGCATATATATATATACCGCTTTACACTTCTATTTTTAGGCATTCTTTCTATAAATACAAGATTTAAATATATGAATAAATAAAAGGTTTCTGAAACATTGAAAACAAAGATCATGATATCTTACCAATTATTGTAGCAAAAATTTGAATACAAAATTCAAAACCGTTTTCAACTGTTTTATAATTTTTTGTCCAACTACTACTAATAACTTTTACTCGTTCTCTACGTATTCAAATCCCAGTAATAGAAAATTGTGTATTCATATCCTTATACGGAGTTGGGAGTTTCTAAAAATAAAAATAAATCACTTCGCTCGCAGAATCTATGTAAATTCTATCACTTTCAGCCTGGATAAAAGTAAGTCCAATATAGAGTAACGAAAGATCAAAAACTGAAACCACTAGGTAAGGGGGAGGCCAACAACTCAACCCAATCAACTCCTCACATTTTACCCTTGAAAGGGATCGTTTTTCGAAAATTTGATTCTCTTGAAGTAGGGAAATTTCGCCGCTAGCTGAGGTAAAAAAGTAAAAGTCAATTCTTTTCGTTTTCAAGGTATTTTGTTTCGGCTTTAAAAAAAAAAAAAAACTAGCGAAAAGAATGCCTGAAATATAAAGACAGTCTCAGTAAATTTATTGAATTTTCGTTACCATTTTTTATGATATTGGAAAACTTTTTCATGGCTTTTTTTTAAAGAAAGGAATAGTTTGAAAGTAAATTTTCGATGCAATTTTCTCTGAAAGTATACTAAATTGATAAGCTAGCAAAAGAATAAAAATCTCACCTTTGTGAAACTGAGAAGATAAATTATGTCCAGGGAAAACGGTTGATTATTATGAAAATGTAGATTACTATAGAAAGTTTTTTTAATATAATTTTTAGAGACAATAATTAATACTTTTTCGAAAAAATTTTAAATGAAGAAAAACCTGATAGATTTATTACTTTGGTGACGTAAGAGTTGAAATAAATATCTTTTTAGAATGATTACTTATTTATTTATAAATTAAAGAATTTCCTGAGTCAATGAAATATATCTTTTAAAATATATAACAATAAAGTTTTCATTCGATTCCTTGTCTTCAACTACCTTTATTCCTTCAGAATAAATATAATTTCATCTGAAGGTTAACACACACACTATTCACTCACAATTATCAATATAGATATTTTATTCCTTTTGACATACTATTTACTTGCTTCTATTTATATTATATATATTTTAAAAAATATATCTACATATATATACACATAATTTATTTTAATTGATTGTTTCAAGATCACAAGTTAATGCAAGCGCAAGAAGAGCCTTTTCAAATACGAAATGAAGGTACATTAATAACCGAATTAACCACCAGGAATTTTGATCCAAGTGTGCAAATGTACCTGCAACGTGCGGTACAGATACTGGAATCAGTTTGGGAGGGGGTCAGAATTACATGCCTCTTACACTTGCTCGATCAATATAGGTGTTTAATTCTAGTACATGACGCTGGAGTTGCAATCCTATGATATCCCATTCGTACTTGATTTGATAAATATTTGGTGATTTAGCAGGACAAGACAACATGTCAAAACTGTATAAAGCATATTGGGTTACAACTTCAGTATGAAGGTCCCCGTTATCCAGTTGGAAAACACTCCTTGAATGATGTTCACAAATGGCTGCGCAATTGTTTAAATCAGTAGATTGACTTATAAGTTTGCAGTGAGGGTTCGTGAAATAATCATAAGAGTACTTCTGATGATTCCTGATAGTCTAGAAAATTGCTCCAGACATTATTAACTCCAGGTGTAGGTCCAGTGTTTCTAGGCTACTGACTAGTTGGTTGTAAGGGCTCACTTGTTTTCTTCGAATTAATATATGGCCATTACTGGCTCCAAAACAGAAAGAGATCTCATCCGAGAACATATCACATTGCTACTCCAACCAACAAAGAGATTTAGCGTGACTTTATCAAAGTCGCAGATATCTGTGATTTAGAGCTAATCGTATGAACGCTACAGGGTATCTGGCTTGGAGCTATTCCTCGATTGATTTTTTACAGCTCATTGTGCTTTTCTGGGGCCAACAAAAGCTATAGTTTCTGCTGTAGAGGTACTCTGATGCTCCACAACCATGAGGTAAATAAGGCTATCTCTTCTGTTAATGGTAATCCACGCATGTTTGATATTTTTTTGATTAATGTTTTTCCGAGACAACTGCTGCCAACTATCTTATTCAGGGAATACATTCCAAACGATGTCTTTCTGCAATGTTGAAGGGAAGAAATCCACCTTTTCTTAGCCCTGTTGTATGACCTCGTTCAAACTCAGGGAGTTGTTGCTTCGTCTTTTTAACGGTCTTCTTGACTAACATCAGCTCTCCAAGTGAAATCTCAACGATAAATAACGTCCACGAATCTTTCAACTCGTATTTAAAGTATACCGAATTCGCAAGTTCAAAGTGACACTGCTACCACCATACTTACGTGTTTAATGCGAAATATGAAAAGCCGTTATCTTTTAAATCAGCGTTTCTCAAACTGTGGGGCGCGTCCCCATAGGGGGGCGTGATAACAAGGAGGGCACGAGCCCATTGAAAAGTCTAAAACAAAAGATTATTTAGGAAAATTATTAATTTATGGAAAGTAAATAAACAAATTACATTCTGACGTAATAAAAAGTAAAATATACATTTACATTGAAATAATACACTTATAAATGTATCAGTACGGCACCAGGATTTTATAATTAATTTAACAACACTAAGTTAAGAACTAGATTAAAAATAACCAGTGACCCCATGGGTTTGTCATACAAAAAATTATATCCAAAAATTAACATTTATCTTGATATTTTTTTTGTACGGTTTATAATTAATCCCTTAACTGCATATTAAAAGTTACACAACTCCTCCTCCACCATTTTCCAAGTAGCCGCGCGTATGCGATGTATTGGGGGGGGGAGTAAGGAATAAAGAAGCAAATAATCTGAAATAAGTAAATCCTTCGCAAACACTGTCAAGGTCCATTTATTGCATTCCAAAGCCTTCGGAATAATTTTATGAATAGCAATGCACAGAAAAGATCGTATTTCGGAAACACGTATATATACGTCCGGGGCAATTATTGTTTTGATTGAGCGGGACGTTTATATACGTTGGTGGCACTTTAGAGGTGGAATTCGTGTTTTAGCTTTAGGGTCAAAATATAGTATTATTGAATTCAATACATTGTAATTGTGTGGAAGGGGTCGCGATGAAAATTGTTATTGAATATTGGGTCGCAAATAGTGAAAGCTTGAGAAGCACTGTTTTAGGTGTATAAACATGCATACTAAATTTCATGTATTGTGACACTTCTCTTTTCAATTCTCCTGTATTATTAAACTACATACCTTGTAACGCACATGATTATCCAAATATAAAACTAGTTGAAAATCCGATGGAGTTGTGTCTGAGGAATAAGGAGAATGAAGAAGAGTCTCCCCCTCTAAATTCGTAAGTTTTGTTTTGGTAACTTGCGATATTACGTTATCTACGTAATTAACTTGTGCCATTTTCCTATTTTGTGTAAAGGCTTGTGCAAACTTTTGACACATTAAACAGGTATTGGTTTCATTTATAATCTTCTGATCTTTTTTGATTTAACCATGTTTTCTTTAAGGTAGTAGAAAGTATTTTTGAATGTTATATATTTTTTTTATCCCAAGTTGATATTAATAAAGAACTCACTTATCAAATTATGCTTTATAGTACATTTCTCAGAGCTATATTATATTTTATATAAAAGTAAGCATTTCAACGGTATTCATCCAATAACTGTACTAAAACACTTGAAAAACCCTAAGAGTTTTGTCTGATGACGAGTGTAAACAATTCTTGAAATTATCGTATGTTATAAAAACAACAAAACATTTTAGTTATCATATATATATATAAAAATTATACATGACTAAAAAATGTTCGTACACTTTTGTAATTTTTTTTTGAAATCTGCAACTTGTTTTAATGGAATGACATAATTAATTTTTAAAATAGTATAACTATTTTTTTAAAATTAATTATCAAAACCTACTAAAAATTACCAAAAAGTCTTTGTACACTTAACAAAATCTCAATTTAGCTTTTTAAAAATTGTATTTCTTTCTTAATTTAGTACTTAGTAGGATATCTTTTAGTGTCCACAACAACTTTTAAACGTCTTGGTATAGATTTAATTAATTTTTTTTTTTGTAATTTCTGCGTCGATTTTCCACCATTCTTATGTGATTATTGTTTTTACTTCACATTATGTGTTTTTTAGTCGGGTTTTTTTTTTTAAAAAAAAATTTCACCAAATTGTCTCTGTAAAAAAAGTGATTCAGGAGGTGTTTTCATAATTTGGGGACAGTTATAGAGACACCAGTGACGTACATTGAGAGCCGTGGCTTGGCGTCATTATCCTGTTAAAAATAAATCGTTTCAATATCCCAAAATTTTGGGGGGATAATTTAAAACTGTCTTTTAAAATATTTAAATAGAACTTATGATTCCCAATATCAACAAAAAATACCAAATTGCCTAATTCTTTGGCCGATTTATACCCCCACGTAAGAAAACTTCTACCTCCATGTTTTATTGATCCAACAAGATTTTTGGAATTAAGTTTCAGAAAATTCAAAATTGAAGCAAATTGATTGGGATGGCGACAATTCAACATTTTGGTTCTGATGGGCATAAAGTTTTTTAAATGAAAAAATAAGGAGTTTAATCCCCAAATTTATGTGGAACAAGAACTCCTTCATTTCCCATCTTCACCAGGGAAGTAAGGTGTTCGGGGTGGGGTGTAAATTGGCCTCAAAATTTTAGATAATTTTTTTTTTTTCAGGGTATTATAATTGAGCTCTTTTTAATTATTTTAAAAAAGAAATTTTAAATTATCCCCCCAAAATTTTGGGATTTGAACTCTTAATTTTTAACAATAATGACGCCGGCACTGCCCCATTGCCACTGGTGTCTCTATAACTGTACCCAAATTATAAAACACCTCCTCAATCACTTTTTTAGGAGCATATTTGGTGAGTTTTTGATTAAAAAAAAAAAACGTGACAAAAAAAAAAAATGGAAAACAATATCACAGAAAAAAGGGGGAAAATCGATGCGAAATTACAAAAACTGATTAAATCTATCCAAGACGCTTTTTGTTGTGGACATAAAAGATATCCCTGCAAATTTTTGAAAGAAATACAATTTTTAAAAGCTGTTGAGAGTTTTTTAAGTTTTGAAGACTTTTGTGGCGTAATGTTTTGTACTTTTGAAAATTAATTTTTAAAAAATAGTTATATTTTTTTAAAAAATTTTTATGTTTTCCTTAAAATAAGTTGCATATCTAAAAAATTCAATTACAAAAATTAAATTTTTTGCGAAAACTTTAAATTTTATAAAAATTCAAGTGTATGAATTTTTTGGGGCCCCACTGTATAAGAAATGGTCCTTAAATATTGCTTGTGTGTAGTAATGATAATTGTAGTGATCATATAAAAACATGGCGAGTGGTATGAAACTATAACGAAAGGACAGGGTGTGGCCAGTGGTGAAGATTACAGTAAGGTTGATGTTGCATATTTATGTTAGCGCCTAGGTAGTCCTTTGAAATAGTAAATCTGGTTTATTCAGCATTTAACAAATAGCGTTTCAACATCACAAGAAGCAAACCTAATGGCCAGAACAAAGAAACTACGACACTACACAATGCAGCCGGCTACATGATTAAAGACACAAATAGAAGAGAGTGGAATTTCCCAGAGTCTCGCTTTTATACCAAGCGGGAAATTCCATTATTTGGGGAGGGGGATGGAAGTAGTTCCAGAAGTCCCCGTTAGGCGGGTAACTAATTAAAATAATTAAACGGTTGTCCTGAAGGACTGGACCATAAATAAATCAAAAGCTATTAAAAGTTTAAATGATTGCGAATTATGCATCTACAATAAAAGTTTAGAAGAAACTGACGTTACAAAGAAATGAAAAGGACTAAAACGTTTATTCAAAATCAATAGGCACTTCGACTGTCATCTAAATGAGAATATGTTTTCAAAAAAAGTTCTGCTTGAAGATTTTTTAAAACTTATTGTACCGTTGTTTTCAACAAAAAAAATTTCTAAAACCGATGAAAAAAAAAAAAGCATTCCTGAAATTTTTTATTTGGTGATCCCATGCATAGCTTTAGAAAGCATAAATTATTGATTGTTCCTCTAAACGACGACACTGAGGTTGGTTCACAAACAACTCGGTCTAACGTCATCTGTAATTACCTACCAATTCACTAGTAATTCGAAACAGCTGCCGCAGTAGAACCAACTTTCGAAAAGTTTTCCGATGGCTTTTGACGGAACTTTTAGAAAGAGTTTAGGCTTAAATAAGCATTTAATTTTATTTCAAGCCCCGAAGTCGATGAGGGATTTCAAATCTAATTTTAAGTATTTCCTGCGCAGAATGATGTGTTTGCAGAGACGCGGACAACTAGAATTTGTAAAACTAATTTCGATTCGATTCTTGAACTGAGTTCTAAGGCTATATTGGAGCAAATCAACAATGTTTGACTCTTACTAATCGTATTTTTCTTCTTTTATGCTTCAGTTTATATTCTTGTATGGTAATTTATTAATATTATTTATAAAATATCAGATAATTTAATGAGATAGAAGTAAACCTTCTGCATGAGTTTTGCCGTTTTTTATGAAATATATTCCATTTTAATTTAAAACTTTTAAAACCTAATTTTTAAAAAATTTAATTTCAAATTTCTTTTTAAATAGCAATTTTACTTATATATGACTTATTAACTCTATTTCATTCACTTTACACTGGAAGTTCTCACTGTAAATTTTTTTCAGCTAATATTTGAGATTATCTCATAAAACATTTTGCATTATATAATGATGTAGTTTTGTTAGAGAACTTGTGATTCTAAATTTTCTCATCTATTTTGCTTATTTTCGAAGACAAAATTCTTTATGTTTAGAGTTTAAGACCTTTTTACTCAATTCAGATTTTTTATATAGTTATTTGCCTTAAGGTATCCGACTACGTTGGGAGCCGTGATTTTGTAAAAGCATATAAATGAATAATATTTATGATATTTAGTATCACTTAAATTATAAATTGTTTATAAATTTGTTTTAATAATAGTATTAAAATAAAAATTATTTAAGTACAATATTTTGACAAAAAATGAACATAGAATGACCCATTTTCAAAATATTCTCCTTTTGTGAAAAATGTTTCTATTGTAATAATATTTTGCCTGTACATCAGCGTTTCTCAAAGTGTGGGGTGCGCCCCCCTTGAGGGGCGTGATAACTGCACGAGGAGGGCGCGAGCCTATTGAAAAGTTGAAAACTAAAGATTATTCAAAAAATTATTAATTTACTGAAAGTAAACAAACAAAATGCTTTACGACATAATAAAATATAAAATACACATTTCCACTGATATAATACACTTGTAAAAGTATCAGTACTGTTCAATGTATTTTATTTTTAATTTAAAAATACTAAGTTAAGAACATGTTTGATAACTACCAGGGACCACGTGGGCTTGTTTATTAACACTTATCTTAATTTGTACAGTTTATAATTAATTCCTTAACAGCCGATTAAAAGTTATACGGTTCACTCCCCAACGCCACCGTTTTCCACGTAGACACGCATATTTTGATGTTTTTTGGGGGGAAGAGAAAAGAAGTAAATAAGCAAATCCTATGAAATAAGTAAATCCTGTGCAAACACTGTCAAGGTCCTTTTATTGCATTCCAAAGCCTTTTGAATAATTTTATGGATAGCAGTGCACAGAAAAGATCACACTTCCGAAAGACGTATATATACGTACAGAAAATTAATGCTTTGGCTGAGCGAGACGTTTATATACGTAGGTTAAAGAGTTTAAAGTCATATTGTAGCTTTAGTGTAAAAGTATAGTATTATTGAATTCAATACATTGTTATTGTATGGAGGGGGCGTGATGAAAATGATGATTGAATATTGGGTCACGAGTATTGAAAGTTTGAGAAGCACTGCTGTACATAGCTCAGATCTCCGTACAGAGGCTCAACTAGAATTTTTGAAATATATGACTTAGAAGTGGGTTTATCCATGTTTTACGACAACAGAGGGGAGAAATTTTACGAAAAAAATGCCGATCATTATTTCAATGGGTTGTAACTCTGAAAACAATGTGAATTTTCCAAAAATCATAGTTGAGCTTCTGTACAGAGGTCTGAGCCATATACAAGCAAAATATTATTATAATAGGAGCATTTTCACAAAAGGAGTACATTTTGAAAAAAGGTTATTCTAAGTTAATTTTTTGCCGAAATATTGTATTTAAATAATTTTTTGGTCAAAATGTCCTTAAAATAATTTTATACATGTATTCTTATCTAAGTGACACTAAATATCATGGAAATTATTCATTTATGCGCCTTTTTAAAATCACGGTTCCGAACGTAGTCGGATACCTTAAGATAAGAATTATCCATAAATTTAAAACAAATATAATACTGAATATTGAAGGGTAGACGAAAAACGAAAATTTTATTGATATCACTGTTAATTCCAACAAAGAAGTGTTCTCCATATATTTAACCTTTGTGGAAGATTTTGTGGTTTAGAATACTCGTTTTCCATTTTCAACCATGGCTTAAAATTTTGCCCAATTATGTGTTTTTTGGAAAAACCTTTATTACATAACAATATGAAATCGTTATTTGAAGAATGGTCAAGCTGGAAGTAATTGTATAAAAGTATTGGAATTTCTGATTTGGAAATTCTGAACAAAACTATAAATATTCATTTAATATACTAAAATTTTACTGTATATTGTGAAAACGTAAGCACATGAAACAAGTTAATAAATAATAAGGCAATAAAATTGAAACAGAAATAAAAAAGTAAATAAAAATCAAATATAGATGTCCCCTTAATATTTGGACAGGTTAAAGCAAAATTGTTTTTGTCTAATGCTGTAATTTTAAAATATAGAAATATGTGTAAAATTTTACTGATATTTTAATCTATTGTGTATTAATGAAGAGATATCTTCGTATATCCGGTCTCATAAAATACCTGTTATCTTGTGGATATCCATCTCCAGAGCAAGATAGGTGATGAAGACCATTTTTATCAAACTGATTTGTGGTTCTGTGCATGCAAGCTAGATGAAATTGAATAGCCAAATGCAAGAGTGGTTTCAATTATCATTCCAAATAAATCAATTTAAAGGAACACAAATGAGATTTTAAGCATTTTTCTCCAGAAAAATACTTGATATTGACCAGTTTTGTCACAGAAATCTTAAATTAAGCAATGGGCTCAATTCATGCGACGTCATAGTCACACGATAAAATTTATCTAGTGTTTCCAGCTAATCAGTTCACACGCTCCGGTGTTGCCAAGTTTTGCTCTTTGCAAAAACTTTCTCTTAAAAAAGTACATATGTATACAAAATGCATTTTATTTAAAAGAATAAACATAAAATATGCTTTTTTTTAATTTAAAAAAATCTTTTTGAAGAAATTTTTTTCCTTACATTTAGACATTTTTACCCAAATATGAAATTTGAAATTTTATCTGTGTATTAAAAAAAGAACAACAAGTACATTTAGTTTAACTCTTGTTTTTAATTCAATGGAAAACACGTGTTTGTTTTTATCATGTGACTTCATGAATTGAGCCCATTGGGTATCGCTTAAGTTGATCAGTTTCAATAAGTGATGAATGCATTCATTATTATATCCATTTGATATTTTTAGAAATAATAGATATACGGATATGTATTTTCGTTAACAGGATATCTATTTTATTTGTAATAGTTTAATTTAAAAAAAAATATCACTTTGAAGTCAAATAGGTGTAGCAAGTTTATTCAAACAAAACAGTTTTTGTTAAAGGTTCAACTAGCCTTAAACAAAATATCGAAATCATTGTCAATAGTCCGATTTGCGATGATAGTTACAGTAAATAATTGAGACAATACAAATAAAAGTGAGGATATTTTTTCATAGAAAATGAATCTCGATATGAAGAAGAAATTTATAATTTAATTAGTATGGATAGATTCATCACGAGAAAAGATAATGTTGCAGCGTTAAGTTTTCTAATTCTTTTTCAATTTTTCTATTGTCTCATTACTGTAAACAGGAAACAAAGTAATGAATAACATATTAATAATAATTTAGCAAGTAGTATAGTTAAACATATTTCAAAATCAAGAAGAAAAGGAGTATTATTTTGGAAAATGCTATATTACAATGAGTAAAATTGAAGTATCTAAATACATGAATAAACTGGAATTTTTCCTTAATGATTCTGTGTTAGGCATTTTCTTGAAATTTTAACTTCCTAAAAATCTCACGCACGCATCAACTGTCCCTTTTCCGAACGTCATGCGAATAGTGATGCTCGGACTGCATTATCCTATAAGTTTCACTACAATTAACAGACTGTTGTAAGCTTCTCGATTGATTGCATAGATATTATTATGCATGATGCTCTTGACACCACAGAAACATCACCAGAGATTGAACTGATACTGCGAAAGGGCAGAATAGGGCCATGAGTAATAGAAGGGAAGGAGGATCAATAATGCGGTTTGATTTCTCTTGGTGAGAATAACATTACCAGTATGCGGAGGCAACGATACAAGTGCAACGATGGGTGATTTATTGTCATTCGTAACGCAACCAGACAATTGTTTATAACAGCATGAGGTGCACACACACACACACACAATTTCGTACCAAGTACCATCCTCAAACAACAGTCCAAGGTTATGTCGGTGATTTGATCGACCGGTAGCAGCCCTTCTGTGAATGCTCATATCAATCTTCTATTTCAACAGCAAAATCTTAACTCCTTAGCCGTCTTAGGAGCTTGCTTCATGTCATACTGTGTCGTGGCCAGCATTATTCCCAAACCTGTCCCTTAAAGAAAATTTATGGGATGATACAATGTGTACAAACATCCTACTATTGCAAAATTTTTATGCAATCGGTCCGGAATGAGTTGGGTCAATACACCGTTAAGAGTATCTATGAATCCTTGCCATAACCTATGGCAAAATGAATTAGAAATAATGATAGCTCAACATGCTATTGAGAATCGTAATGGTTTAGTATTTTGGGTAATGAATTTTATCATACCCAAGCTCACACACACACAAACAATTTTTAATCATTTCTCATAGTTGGTGAATACTAACATAAACTCAAATAACATTTCAATCGGATTATTCCTTGAAGCCTTTTTTTTAGCGAGAACTACATTTATATATACCAGGGGTGGTGAACCTTTTTGGATCAACGAGCCATTTTTTTCTTTAAGAAATGTTTAAAGAGGTTTTAAACGTAGCGTCAAATAATTTTGACTTTTGATTATTGAGAAAATAATAAAACTAAATACTAACAAATCAAAACCCTTTACTTTCAAAGAAAAAATTGCATTTTGCCCTGTATATAATAGTAAATGTTTTATTTATACGCACTGGTGTAGCTATCTCTGAAGGGACCCTGTATCAAAATTACTCCGGGACCCTTTTTTAGATATCGGTGCCATGTTAGTGAGACTGTAATTACACCTGCTGGGGCCCCTGTAGCTTGGGGGCCTCATATCATTGATACGGTGGTAGCTACTCTCCTGTTTATTAGTGTAATTGAAATTAAAGTAACATTAGTGTGAATTCTGTTGTTGAGGATTAGACGACAAATAACTTGTATTAAGATTGTAAGATGTTACTTTCAGCAGAATGCAAGCTGAATTTGAGTTATCTGTGAAATGGTTTCTAAGTGAGTCTTTTAATGTTATTCATATATGAAAATAATGACTCGCAATCATAGGCAGATGAAAATATGATTAAAATAGTATGAGCCGGTTTCTTCAAACAGCTAAATGTATTTGGAATCGAATTCCATGTTTCCAAAATTTCCTTACTTGCATTTTTACTTATATTGCTTCTTAATCTTTCTGTTTCAATCAATTCCAAATTTCTTCTTTTTTCGACAAATTTTTGAATCTATTTTGAACTAGACTGGAAATAAATCAGTTGCATGTCAAATTTCTCAATTTACAAATAATCGATTTGGGATAAATTCAGTTTATTAAAGGAAGTGTTATCAGGGTGCAAAATAAAACTTGACCGTTTTCGATAATTCTTTGAACTGAGAAAATCTCGTTGAAAACTCCGATCGATCACTCGTATTTGTTCGTAATACTTCATATTGAACTTAGTTATTTTGAATTAAAATGCAAACCGTTTTGATCGGTGGTGTACCCAAAATATTGTGTGGTGTGCCATCAATAGCCCGCGGGCCACTGGTTCTCCATCCCTGATATATACATATGGCTAGATAATTTTTGGTTTTTGTTACAAGTGTCTTTTATATTATTTTGTGATGGTTCAGTATAGCCGAAATCGGCTCTTGAGCCAATATACCCTAAAATCACTCACTCACTCACTTCTATTATTGTGTAAAGTTTTTTCAGAATAAAAAAAAAAGATTTTTTTTTAAAATTCTTACTTAAATTGTGTATAGATCTTAGTGTACATTAAAATTTTGTAATTTTCAATTTTCATTGGTAATACCTTTTTAATTGTTGAACATATTTTATTAACTGTTTTTCAGTTTTTTATAGAAAGGATTAAATATACACATACAGATGTGGAAGAAACTTGTTACGACATATTTTCTTTTAAATAAAGGATTTCAAAAAAGAAAAAAAATTGTTTACATTTTATTATTTGGATTCAGAAAGTTGCCTTCTTCATTTATTAGATAATATTTTAAAAGCATCTACTTTTAAGTTTTTAATAAAGATCATTTCAATTATAAAAAAAAAATTACCTTATATCCATGTATGTTTTTCAAAACAGGTTTACTCATTTCATATTCGGATATCTTGAGGGAAATATTGCAGCAGTAAAATTTCATCATTTTAAAATGGTTCCTGAAATTTCCTTTTTACAGTTAAGTAATCAGAATCAGTTGTGAGGTTTTTCGAGAATACTTTTTACTCCTTCTCAGTTGAGAAAAGCAGTAATGGAAATATAAAAGTAAAGTATATTGATTTTCAATTTTGTTTTTCTTTGCAATAGTGGGTTATTTGAAAGTTTAAAAAAAAATTAAAAATGAATTTCTAATGCAATTTTCTTCGAAAATATATCAAATTGATAATGTATCGAAAGATTGAAAAATTTTCTTTTTGGAAAAAAAATGGAGAAAGTAAAAAGAATTAAAAAGGTCAATGCGAACTTATTTTACAGGAAACAAAAGAGCGTCTTTTATAATTTTGATTTTTTTAAAAAGTGGTAAAAAATTGATAAAGTCATTAAGCCCTATTTTTTCAATTCCTACGATTAGCTCACCTCTCTATATATTAATTTATTTATCTTCGTAGAATATTCAATCGTTAATAAAATGCATTTTAAAGCACTAACTTGACCTGAAATTTTATATTCATGATTATTTTTGATGAAAATGCAGTAATTTAATTACAATTAATAAAAATTATTTGATTAAAACTAATTATTTAAAGAATTACAAATACAGCCACGTAGGCTACTTAGTGACCCTTTTGGCGACTTGTGTCAAAACATGAAAATGTTTTTTACTCACGTTTTAAAGCATTTAGATGAACTGAAATTTTATATACACGATTGTTTGGGGTGACAATACGATACTTTGATGATAATTAATAAAAATTAATTACCATTTAATGTTGTGATTCTGTCCTATGTATATACATATATATATTAATTGTAACTATTTAATAAAAAGTAGCTAAAATAAAATTTTTCTTTGTTGATCTAAGTAGGAATTGACTTACAATTTTTTCTTTATATTACTTGTTAATGTTCCTTATACTCATATTGTAACTATGTCTAGGTCAAAACTTTAAAAGCTTTTTCTCCCATTTTAAAAGGCTCAATTGAGCTGAAATTTTGTACACAATTGTTTTGGATGACAATACAATAATATAATTATAAATAATACAAAGTTAACGATTACAGTTAATTATTTAAAGAATCAAATTTTACTCCTAATTTCAATTGCTAACAATGTGAAACAGCTGAACATTGAAACCAGCAAATGAAACTCCCTTAGTAAAATTAATTTTTCAAACCAAATTATTGAACAAATTCAATTTGACTCAAAGTTCCCTTTCGCTCTTAAAGTGTAATGGATAAAACAATATATTTACGCAAAGTATAAATTTTAAAAAGTAAAAAAAAAAAAAAAAAAAAACATGCTTTTTTAAAAATTGGTTTTTACCGCTGTTATTTTACACTAAATGTGTATCGACCAAATGTGAATAGAGAAAAGTATTACAAAATATCTCGTCTATATTTTTTAGAAAAAGCATATAATCCAATTTTGTTGTTTTGTGAATTTTTAAAACTTCCAAGTTTGAAAATATACACTCGGGACAAAATAATTAGCGCACATTAGCGAGTCATCAAAATGAAACGAAATTTTGCATACGTAGTGACTACTTTGATATAAGTAAACGATTAGAAAATCAAAGAAAAAGGATCATTTATTTCAGAGAAAAAGGCAAAAGAAAGGAGGATTTAATACCCTGTTGACCCCCCCTAGCGCGAGTGCAAGATGTGATACGATCGGACATTGAGGCATACAAGTTAGGTATGATGTATTGAGAAATTTCGTTTCATACTTGCTGTAGCCTTGCCTCTAGTTCGTTCAAACTCGTGGGATGCCCAACTCGCCGTCCCAGATATGCTCGATTGGAAACAAATCTGGGGATCAGGCAGGCCAAGGAATGGTAGTAACAGAGCAGAGACTGTCTTGTGACATCCTTGTATATTAGCACTAGTGACGAATTTAGAGGACTGTAATAAATTATAATCTAAGACTAAAGGTATCGGTTTCGAATTCCAGTCTGTTGAAAGAAAATTGATTCAATGAAAAGTCCAAGTTCAGTTTGATATTATTGGATATATTTCAATGCTGAAGAATATTTAAATATTAATAGAATAGTTCACATGTAATAGCATAGTTCACAAGTTAGAATTTCGACACAAGAATATTTCACAAGAGAATGTTTCACTAGAATGTGTTTACATCTTAAGAAAGATACATGCACTGGCTGTTGCCACAAGACTATTTCTAAATGGGAGCGGCTCATTGCAACAGTGCTACCTAACGGCTTTTACTATTCAACAATCCTTGTCGTGAGTGGCCGAGCATTGTCTTGTTGAAAAATGGCTCATGGGAACCGTTACATGAGTGGCAACACATAAGGTTGCAGGATGTCACGCACATACCACCGGGTTGCCATGGTGCCACGGATCAATACTAGGGTTGACCGTCTATTGTATTCAATAGCACCTTATACCATCACACCATTTGTGGGAGCGGTGTGTTACTGTAAAGTAAATATTGGATTGAGGCGTTCATCACGGGGTCTCCACACACGAACACGATTGACATCACTGTTGAGATTGAATCTGGATTCGTCGCTAAAAACGACCTGGTTCCATTTCTCTGCAGTCCAGTTTCCTCGCGCGGCACCACTCCAAACGGAGGTGTCAATGGGAGGGCGTCAAGGGCAGCACACGTAATAGGTGCAATGATCTCAAATGTCCTTCAGCCAGGCCGCCTTCGTATGGTTTCAGAAGACACAGGGGCCCCTAGTGAAGGTGCTACTTGTGCTTGGATGGAGGATGATGAAGCAGTTGGCTATACGCATGTATTTATTAAGATGTGGTGGTCTTCTCGACGACTGGTCTGTAGAGAGTGCCCTGAGCCTGGTCTTTGTGTAAATGACATCTCTCGGATCCACTGGTCCCAACACCTCCTCACAACACAATAAGAGTGGCCTAATTGACGAGCTACTCGCCTAGGTAACCACCCAGCTTCCACCATGCCGATGATTCTCCCCCTCTCTAACTGCGACAGCTGCTCATATTGTCTTCGAAAATGGCGTAGTTACTTATTTACCTCAGCTCTTACTTTTTAAACGATTCAGCACACTCAAACAAGCTTTGGTTACCGGTTCTATACTACACGGAGAACGACATTAAAGGCCTTCTACTGGCTATACGAAATGCGCAATCATGCAGTATTTCTAATCATTTGCATATCTCCCCGAAATGTACCTACATGATAAGTTTCGTTTTGAGCCCGCAATTATTTCTTGGTGCTCTAATTTTTTTGTCCATGAGCATAAGTGAGAATTTGCCACAAGTTATAGCTGTAAATTTAGTTCATTGGAGCTTATTAGCATTTTGTTTTAAGGATCACTACTAAAATATTTTACGATATTAAATATATTTTAAAAATATTTTTGGATATCTTTTTAAATTTTTTCATTTATGGTTCATGCAGATATTTTGATATCAGATTAGATAATTTTAGATTTAAATTATTAGAATTATTGTTCAATATTTGATAGTCAACTGCTAAAACATGAAAAATTAAGGAGAGGCTGTAAGATGAATTGTGATGAGCCAGTGTTTGTTTATTTACCAAGACGACTCAAAAATTGGGAAACAAAATTTTTTCATTTCAGCAAAGTTAATAATATTTACAGATTTTATAGAATACAGATTTTAAAATTTCATTGACTTTTTAACAAAGAAGGAGTCTACGTTTCTATTTTTCGAAAGACGTTAGAAAGAAAAAAATGAACTGTGAAATGTAACACGGTCAGAACAACAGAAAAGAGTTCAATGCCACTCAATCAACAAGGGGACGTAAAAGTGATTTACCAAAAATTTTTTAATTTAAGGATTTTTAATACTTTTTTTAGTTGCCTCCTATGTATGTAATATATTTTAAACATATTTTGTGCCCCAAAATTTCATAAAAAATAGCCATGTAATTTTTAAGGAAAAAAATTGAAATTTTTGAAGGATTTAAAAAAAAAAAAGTACAAAAATTTACAAAAAATTTTCCCTACAAAAAAATTTTCGTACACGCATGAAATTTTATTTACAAGTACGTAAACTATGTATAATAAAAAATTTTTGGGTTTTGGGTTTAAAATGATTGGTATTCTTTCAATACTTCTTTTTTTGAACGTTTTTGAAAACCCCTTAAAAAAAGTATAAATTCTGGTTTAAATTTTTTTAAAAAAAAAAATATTGCTTTGATTCAAAAAAAGCATACCAACTTTTTTTTACATTACTATTGGGAATAGGTAAAAAAAAATTTTAAAGCATTAGGCGAAAGAAAGAAGCCTTAGCATTTTAAATGAAAACAAAGTAGTTATTTTATCTTTTGGAAAAACAGTTTAAAGTTTTGATTCCATAGGGATGTGAATAAAAAAAGAACGTGAAAGCTATTATAATTCTGCGTTTTTTAAGTTTTAAATTTTTAAATTTTGTGAGGTTATAGGAAAGTATATTAAAAAAAATTTAGGCTAAAAAAAATTTGTTTTTGAGATTTTGGCAATTGAATGTACGGTCCCCAAAAAATCAATCTCAGACGACCTTTGTAAAATTGGGAGGTAGGTTTAAAAAAAAATTTTTACCTGGAGTTGTATTTTTTGAAACTACTTTCCACATTTAAAATTCATGATATCAATATAAATTTACTTAAAGTTAAAATTAATTTAATTTTAAAATACCATGGTCAACGCTGTGTTATTTTATTATCTCTGTCAAATTAAAAAGCAAGCAATGCTTTTGTAACATTTCACAACAATTTTCTTTTATTTAATGAAAAGCGATAAAGAATATAAATTGTTTATTTTTTTTTAATGCTTATTTAAATTTTTTCTTTTTAAATTTTAAACCCCGAAATTTTGTAGAGTAAAAATGTAAATTTTTTCATGAATACATATTATACTACATCGGGGTTAAAATGGTCTGTAATCAATATTTCGGTAGTTGTTTAATTTTTTCCTACACAGTATCCCTATATTATTATTTCAATTCTTTGCATTTAAAAAAAAAAGGGGGACTTGTACCCCAAAATGACAGCCCAACAAAATTTTTTTTTTATTTGATCTTTTTTTTTGCATTATTTTTTTAGATTGATATATCATTTGTGCTTTGTCAAAAGTTAAGAAGTTGAATAAAACCATTTGAATACAAATTAGGCAATTCAGCCACGCCCTTTTTTTTAGAAAAAGCTAAAAAAAACGTTTTATACAAAAATCTATTTTAAAAAGAAATAATAACATTAAAAAAAAATACGTAATATATAAACAAAAATAGTACCGAGGCAATACAATACAATATTTTTTCTTTGAGAAATTTTGTATGTAAAATTTTTGAGAATCAAGGCTTTTATATTAAAATTTTTTAATTTCACCTTTTTTTCCCGATATGTTTTCATAAAATGTAAAACTTCAATTTTAAAAAAAAAAAACACTTAAATTTCTTGTACAGAAAAAAAAAAATTAAACATTTTTTTTGAATTTTCTTATGCAAAATACTCTTTAAAATTGATCATTTATAAAATGTATGGGTGAAAATATATGAAAATGCATTTATTTTTAAAGAAAAATATAACTAATTCTTAAAATGGTATTTAAAAATTTATTTCTTTTAAAATTTTTTTTAAAATTTTAAATTTAAAAGAGTTTTCTCAGTTTGTGTTTTTTGAAATATTTTATTCAAAATGCTACTTCTTCCCCTTATTTACCCAAACACTTCCATTTTTTTTCCCCCGGGGTTTTATATAAAGCCTGTAATAAAATTAGGATTCTTTTGTATAAACAAAAAATTTTTTTTTAAAAAATTAAATGTTAAAAAGATATTGGCTTTTTTTGTTTATTTTTTCATGCTTTAACATTTATTTTTTTTCCCCAAAAAAATTAAGTTATTTAAAAAAGATCCCCAAAAATTTTTAGAAAATCCAAAAAATATTACAAAAAAATTTAGGCCAAAAATTAATATTTATAAAAGGGTAATTTTTAAAAATTTTTCCAAATTTTTTTTTTAAATTTTTAAAAATTTTTTGAATAATATTGAATTCATCTCGTATCATTTTCTTGAATAGAAACATTATAAAAATGCTGAAAAATAATTTAAATAAAAAATAAAAAAAAAGTTGTTCAAAGGGTACCCAAATCTTTTAAGTATTTTATGTCTTTTTTTCTATTGCTAAAAAAATTGGGGGAAACTCTTTTTTAAAAGAAACCCAAAAAAATTTTGTTTTTAAACTCCCATCTTATTTTATTCAGAATTTTTATATTTAAAAGTTACTCCATCACCTTCAAATTATATAAACTAAAAAAATAGAGACAAAAAAAAAGCTAAATTTAAGCATTTTGCCCTATCTTGGTACAGGAAAAAAACATATTTCTATTTTCAAGGAATATCTTTCAATTTTTTTTCATGGGAAAAAAAGGGGCAAATTGGGTTTGATAATATTGAATTTTTATTTTTTTCTTAATTTTGTTGTGGTTTATTTTTCTTTGTGGAAAAAAAATAGTGATAAATTTCCGATTCAATTTCCTTTCAAAGGTTTTTAAAAATTGATAATCGAAAAAAAATTTTCCCCCTAAAAAAGTCAAGTTATTTTTCGACCGCCGAAAAACCCTTTGAAACAATAAAAAAAAGTCTCGAAGTTTCGCCAACCTATTTTATGAAAGTTGACGTTTTTTTTGCCAAATTTTTAAAAGGATAAAATCAGGTAGAAAAACTTGGAAAATTTTAAAAACCGGAGAATAGTATTTTCCCGTGAAAAGTGAATTTTTATTTTTCCTGAAGAAATTCCTTACAATTTTTTTTTTCATTAAGATTGGGATTTGTTTTGTTCTCTTGATGGTTAGTTGTTTTTGGGGAATCTCTTTTAATTTTCTTGTCATTTTCCCTAATTCTTGTTTAAAAAAGGAAAATTTTGTTTAAATTTTTTATATACTTAAGGGGGTTTAAATTTTCATAAAAAAAACCGAATTTTTTTTTATTTTAAAATAAAAAACTTTGGGTCAATTGTTAAAAATAAAATGAAACGTTTTAATTTTGAAAATTTTTCCCTGGCTGTACAGATATTTCCCCACTTTAAAATAATGAATAATTTCGTAAAACATTTGAAGAGATGTAAATCCAATTTTTAGATATATAACACCATTTTGGAAATGAAAATCATTTTAAAATATGATTTCTTTTAGAAATACCCAAAAGTTTAAATTTACCTCTGTTAAAAGAGAGGGGGTTTAAAAATATTCATGCTAACCACGAGATTAATTTAAATATATTTCATTTAAACTAAAATAAATTCATAACTCAAGTATAATAAATAAAACAACCAACTTATATTGGCGATTTTTAAATAAAGATTTGTTTTAATAAATGCAATAGTGAAAAAAAAAAAAAGAAGATTTAGAATGGGGAATTTTTTTTGTTGTGAATATTATTTAAAAAATCTGTTTTATTTTAAATTGGGCAAAACACCCGCATTTTATAATTTACATATTTTTAAAATATCCATCTCTTTTATAGACATTTCAAATTTTTTTTAAGGGAAAATCATGCATTCTTTTTTTCAAAAATTTTTTTTTCTTATTTTTTTTTAAAAATTTTTTTTTTAAAATTTTTTGATTGTGTGATATTTTTTAAAAAAAATTTAAAATTTTAATCAAAAAACTCCCACCTTTTTTTCCCGTATTATTCAAAAAGGCAACCAAAATAGTATTGAAAAACCCCAAATTTAAATTTAAATATTATTTTTTTAAAAATAAATAGATAATTTATTTCATTTATTATATATATATCTTAATTTCTCACATGGGGTTTTAAAAACTTTTTTTAAACTATGGGGAAGGTGGTGATACTTCAACCGAAAGTTTTTTTAAAAAAACTTTTGGTTTAGAATTAAATCAAGGGGGTACCTCAACAAGGCTTTTGATTGTTTATTTTGTAAAACCAATGTGAAAGCAATTTTTTAAGATAGGTAAAAAATTTTTTCATTTCCTTCTTTCCTGAAGCGATATTGCTACTGAACGGAAATCTTGTTATTTTGTTGTAACTGACCTGTGTGTCGAAGTCTGGCATATGGTAGCGCTAATATTTGACAAAAAAAAAAGGAATAGTAACGATAGCCGAAAGACCTTTCTGAATAGTAATTTCTTTCCATAACTAGTTGTTCTTTCAAAATTTATAAATATGAGAATTACAGTCTTAGTGACATTATAATTTTAAAATTGATAAAAAGTGAATAATCATGCAATAAAATATTTAAGACAAAGGCTGTACTTCTAATATTACTAATATAACCATTTTTTTATTTATCAAATGTCATAGTAATAATTTATTTGAAGAGTGTTTGATTCACTACACAAAACACAATCCTTTCGTTTTTCACTACACATTTATTACATATTTAAATTCTTAACAATATTGCTCATTATTTTATAAATGAAGTTAATTATATACGTCATTATTTATTGTATTTTCTATAGAGTGAAAACTGTATCATCGAAATTTTTTCAAAATGTGATTTACTTATCAATTTAAAACCAACATTAACATTACCTAATAAAATCGAAATTATAAGCCCAAATAGTGCACAGGAATTTTAATAAGTAACAAAGAAAAAGTTTGTATTGGTGAACGAATTGATATTCAATGATATTTTAAACAGCCTTGATTTGGAATTGAGGATAAAGTTGAATTTAAGGTATAAAAAACGTTGATTTATAAATGAAATTTTTTAAAATTAAATGAAAAAGTCTTTTGGCTCAAATATTATTGCTAATTGTAGCATTTAAAACAATTGTTTGAGCAATAGGTGCCAAATATTTTACTGAATGAATGTTATTTTTCTGGATAAAGTGAAATAAGTATATATTTATACTTATTTCAAAACCCTTTATCATGCTTCAAAACAACCTATTGGTATTTTTAAATATTTGTAAAAGTTTGTACAGAACTGCTTAATATAGTTTAAAAATATGTTTCAACATGAAGCTATCATTATTGCACTGTTCTACCTGATTTTCTTAAAAACTTAAGTAATAACGTGTGAAGAATTCTTTTAAAAGGGGAAAAACAGAAAAGAAGTAAATATGAAATGAAAGTGCATGTAAATAACGAAGTTTGAATTGCTAAAAAAAGTTCAAATTATAATTCGTTTTATTCTTACTATTCTTTATTACATATTTATTCTTTATCTTTTATCTAATAATAATTGAATAAATACAAATTTTTCAAATGTTTTGATGAATTACATTTACTGTGTTTTCTTTCTATTATTGTTTGACTAAATTTTGATTGTATTGATGATTTTTAATCAGTTTTTCTTTCAGTATTTGTATATATTCTAACTTGCCAGCATGCATGTTGTTGTAGGAATATTTTATTATGAACACATTAAACAAAAATTTAACAAAATACATTAAACGAAAAAACTCATACTTCATTTACATAGTGTTGTATTTTTATAAACAATATTTTAAGTTGAATTTTTTATTACCATTATATGCATCTAGAACAGTGCTTCTCAAACTTTCAATACTGGCGCCCCCCTTTTCAATCATAATTTTTATCGCGCCCCCCTTATACAGTAATTAATGTATTGAATACAATAATAATGCACTTTGACGCTAAAGCTACAAAACGATCTTAATTATAAACCGTACAAATTAGTAAGATAAGTATATTAAATTTTATATATGTAACTTTTAAGTAATATATATTTTAATTTTTTTCTCGAATTTTTAAATTGGAATAGATTGTAAAATGCGGTGGCTGCTTTCAAGACAAAATATAGATCTCAGCCAAATATAGAAAATGTACTCAGAGTGTCAATTTCTAATCGTAAACCTTCCTTTGAAAAACTTTCCTCTCCAAGACAAGCCCATGAAGTCGCATACTTATTAAACTTGCTCTTAATTTAGTATTCCCGAAATCCGGCGTATAACGCGCACTTTTAACTCAAAAACAAGATCGAAATTTAGGGGTGCGCGTTATACGCCAGTATAAAAAGAGAGTTTTAAAAAAATGAGTATTAAAACAAATTTACCCTTATATATCGAAATACTTTTTTATTTAAAGAAATAACATACCTTATGAACTTTCATTGTTAGATAACATGAAAGGCATTCTTTTTCGACCTTTTAAGGTGAATAAACGTACACTGTTTCTTGTTACAATTAATTCATTCAGGCGATTTTCTAGGACCTAGTTCGCAACACTTTCTTCTAGAATAGGCCATTTCTGTTACTCCTTTACAAAAAGCACATTTTTTCGTTGACATGTTAATTATTGTCATTTCTTTTTTTCCCCACTCCTTATGAAGCTTTCGCCACAATATCAAACATCCTTGCTGCAGCACGATTTCCTTTTTCTTTGCAAATTGAATCACTAAGATCTGAAACCGGCATCGTGTTTTGCTTCGTTTACCAGGACCCATCTTTACTGCTCGCTGTTTGAAGTGAATTCAATATTATTCCAAGTATTGAAATATACTACAGGCAAGCGAGGGTAATAATCCAGGCTTGTTCTAATTTATTTCAAAATTAATCGTCCTCCTCGTACATCACATGAAACGGGAAAAAGGAATCAATGTTTATAGAAAAGCGTGGGAAAAATCAGCCATGGCGCGATTCGGTCTCCCCCCTTCTTGTGCTTAAGGGTTGTATAATTCTAGAGTATACTATTTTTTCAAAAGAGAGTCTGGAATGATTCATCCAAAAATAATGACTTCAAAACATAAGAAAATTGCACACGTACATTTCCAAATTTTTCGTAAAAAGGGGTGCGCTTATACGGCGATATATCTAAAATTAAAAATACAGCTTGAAAGTATAGGTGCGCGTTATACGCCGGATTTTGAGGTAATAAATTAGTTATAAAATACCTTTCAGAACTGATATATTAAAATTTATACTGTCGAAGTACCCGCTCTTTCGAACGAGTTCATTTTTAAAAAACTAAAAAAATTCTTAATAAATAGCTGAATTGTCAGAAGAGTAAACCCAAATGCGCATATTTTACGAAAATGTAAAATGATATTTTATAATGAATGCTCATATTATAATTAGTTTTACGAACAGTAATTTTAAGCCTCATGGAATTAAACATTTAGAATTAAAGTTAAACAATGAAAAATAATATAAAAATTCCAATGAAGAATAATAGTGTTATTTTTAATATTTAAAGAGAGAAAGCTTCAAAAATGTTTTATCCACACACTCGATACTTTTGGTTAATGGTCACACGGGGTGATTGAGTCACCCAATCCTTTTTATAAATATTTTATTGTACACGATACAAATCGTGAATCCAGTGAATAATTTAATTAACAGAAAGTAAACTTACCTACTTTCTCAAAACTTTTATTTTTCTTGGTAACAAATAAACAGTTTTGCCAGAACTTACGATTTTTGTGATCTATTGTCCCGGCGACCACTTCCGGGTAAAAAGTTTATTCATTATGATCATACACTACTTACAACTTCCCTAAATGAGAAACAAACACATAAGAGAGGGGTCATAACTAACTGTACCAATAACTTAGAAGGTCAAACAGATTATAAGCAAAACCAGATTACAGCTATAATGTAGTATTTCAAAAATAATCACAGTGATGAATTTTTTTTGTTCCTAAATTTTTTTGATTCTGGGTCTGGGATGCGTTTTTCTCTGAAAGAGTAGTAAAAAACACTTCATGAGATTACAGCAAATCAAATAAAAGTTTTTATTTGATTTTTTTGGGTCAAAGATGGCTAATTAGGTATTGAAGAAGTTTTTATTTTTGATATATAATTTTATATATGACTTATATCGCCAATAAATTATATCAGAGTAAAAGTGCAATTTTTGTAATGTGTGAAAGTATTTTGTTTTAATTCATTCCAGAGTAAATTAATTATTTTTTTAAATCTTTTATTTTCGATATGCTCGCGCCCCCCTCGTAAGGGTATTGCGCCCCGGGGCGCGCCCCACAGTTTGAGAAACACTGATCTAGAAAAATAAACTTCCAAAAACTCTTTTTTTCCCAAAAAGAAAAACAATCATTTTATTTTATACATACCTTATTCAGTTATAATCGGAGCAAAAAATACTTGTAATTGTTTAAACTTACAAAGCCTCATTGATTTTGGAAATTAAGAGACAAGCATTAGCACTTTTGTCTTGGATAAGGACTTCATAAGGAAAAAATCTGCCTTAATTTTTTTTTATAAAGTATCTGTTAAAATGTTATTTGGAAAAAGTATCTTTCCAATAAATTTTTAGTTGTTTCTTAAGGTATCCGACTACTTGCGACAACTTTTTTTTGAAAAAAGTGAAGATATGGGGATTTTTTTGTGATTTTTAGGTTTATTTAGTATATTTTAAGCAAAAAATAGTAAAATTGAAAAGAGAAAAAAAAATTATTATTATTAAAATGGTAAAAAACTGGTAAAAATGTACAAAAAATTACATAAACGGGGCCCGCCCTGTACAAAAACTTTTTGAACAAATTCTCAATTTTTCAATTTTAATGTGTTACTTTGTTATTCATGTTTGAAATGTCCTTCAGAATAATAGACTAGACCTCTATCTTAGTGACTATATATTGCTTAAAAACAATGATTATATTCACGTAAGAACTGAAAATTTGAAATAATCAGGGGGATTGATAAATGGGAAGAACAAAATATTTTACTGTTAAAAACATTTAAAAATTTTTAAAATTACAAAACTTTTGGCAAACGTGTCCCTTTTTTAGTTTTTTGAAAAAATGCATTTCGAGTAAAACGCATTTAAAATTTGACATCTTTTGAAAGTTATGGCATTTTTTTAATTTAAAAAACTTGTAGTTTTTGTTCTAGTGAATGGAAAACAAAAGCGGGGGTTTTTTTTTTAAACTAATAACATGGGCTATAAAAAAAAATCATAAAAAAAATTTGTCAATTTTGAAAAAAAAACCTGATTTTAGGGGAATCGGGAAGTCCATTTAACTTTTTTCAAAAAATTCTATGGAATTAAAATCGGGGGTTGGGAAAGAAAATATTGTTTGAAAAAAATTTACTGGCTTATCAAAAAGTTTATTCAACTACTGGTAACCTTTGTTAAAATTTGCCTTATAAGAGTGAATAATAAAAGATAAAATAAAAGTTCAATGGGAAATTTAAAAAAAACACAGATATTACTTCCTACCTAAGTTTTTATAGGACCAATCGCCCTCCTTTAGGGGGGACACAGCCCTTTTCAAATTTATTTTCCCCCCCTCTAAAAGCGCCCCATTTGTCCTTTTTTTTTTCAATTTTTTAAAAAACTAATCTGTTAATCATGTATTCAGAGATGCCAGGCATGACCAAAAAAATTTTTCCCCAAAAAATACAGAATTTTTCGCATTTTTCCCAATAAGTTGAATAATGCTCTGAAACAAATATCACAGGAAATCAGTTATCAATGGTTTTTTTTACCGCTGTTGATTTTTTATAAAAGAAATGCCAGATATTAAAATCGATGGCAAGTGTCTGTTTGAAGAAATAAAAAACTGAATGTATATTTAAATTATTATAAATTAGAGCAGTATGCTAATCACCTTGTTGAAATTGATTAAAGATGAGTGGAAATATTTAACCTTTTCCCAAAAATAAACATTCCATATGAAAAAGGTTCGTTAAATTTTATACCTGCTACCCTGATAAAAGCAACAGTTGGATTTTTTTCAATTGGTAATGATTTTGGGGCAAGGAGAAATCAAGGTTGAAGGGCGACACTTAAGCGTAGCACTTACCGTAAAATTCAATGAAAAATATTTCTATCCCAAAAATTTTCCCAAAGTATTGGGAAATTGATATACCAACAAAAATATTCAATGGAAAAATACTGTTTAAGTAAAAATTAAAAAAGGGTGAAAATATAATTAGTGTATTTTTATTTGAATTAGTAAAATGTTTCAAATATTTTGTTGTAACTTTTTCTTAAATTTTTTGTCCTGCTTTTCAATGTAAAAAAAAATTGGTCATCTTACTTATAGTGAGTTGGGGAATTCTTCATCTACTTTTAAATATTCTGTCGTAAGAAGTTGTATTTGTATATAAATGCACCGTGTCTGAAAAAGATTGTCCTAACTCAGTGCTTTTGCCTTTGAATAGGCAACCTGTCTTCATTAGTTGAGTATGCCAACGCTTAATTGAGTTCATTTCCGGTGGATCGACCCCAAATTGTCGCCGAAAATTGCATTGAACAGAGATAACAGACAATGTTTTTGAGTATTCCACAACACAAAATGCCTTCTGTTGTATGAGGGATGCCATGTAGACAATTTTGTGCTCATATAAAAGAAGGATTTTCAAAACTTGGAGTACCTAGTAGCTTTCAGGCCAATTTTCATCACTCTCTACACACTGGGTACCTAGAAAAAATAAAGGAAAAGGGAACATTCTTTTTCAGATAAGGTGTAGCATCAATCAGGAGTGTAAGGCCATCTTAGTAGTTTATCCTGTACACGTGGACAAATGTCCTGATCAAACAATGAATATTCTATATAAAGTGTATGAATTTACTACATCTTAACTGATATGTATGAAATCATTTCTTTTCTTTTCTATGTAATCAATCATATAGGCCTACACAGGCAGTTGAGGACAATCAAAGATCTAACAATATTTTAGGGTATCTTTTCCCCCAATCTTCTCAAATTTTCCCCCGGTTCATCTTTCACTTAAAATTAATTTTTACATCCCACCTGTAATCTATTTCTGTATCTCCTTCATTATCCAAGTAATATTAATGGTAAATTCATGACCTGAGAACTGAATGCTGCTGGTTTTCCCACATATTTCTCGGTCTGAATGACATTAGACAATATGCATGCATTTGATGTGGTTAGGATAAAATGATTATGATGTGATTACTTCTTTTCCTAATAGAGTTACAACATGTACTATAATAGAGGTTTGTATGATTATGATCACAAAAGCTTTAATAAAACAATTTTCTTTTTTACGGAAAAAGTCATTAACAGTTTAATCGATTTTGTGCAAATTCATATATTTACAGTTCCTTATTGATTGAATTTTTATTTCTATTTATCCCTTATGCCTTAAAATGGAAATATTCATTTTACATTTAACCTTAGAATCTATTTTATTGATATAGCAGCTTTTAAAATATTACACCTTATGCAGAAATAAACATCTATACTAATTTCTGTTGTTTTGCCCATACGGAGTTTCTTTTTTATCTTATAAATAACATTTATATTATATCTTTAACGATTTATCTTTAGTGTATTGTTATATTATTTCATTTTATTTAATTATTTTTAAATCCTTTTCCTTTTAGTTTTTTTTTTCCATTTAGATTTGTAAAAGCCAGTTTTGATGGTAGGTTAGCTTTAGTTGGTTATGATGTTAATTCAGTACTCTCGAGTAACTATTTTTCTTGATTATTACATATAAAAACATTCTGTTCATTCAAAAGAATTGGTCTTTTTTTAAAATTTCCCTTTTATTTTCCCATTTTAAACCGGTTTCCCCACACTTACGGGAAAATTGACAACAGGTTTTTTTAATTTTAATGAAATTTGGTGCTGTGGTTTTAAGCAATGCAGTTTGTCCACGGTACTTTAATGTTTCTAATCTGTGATTTTCTTTGTGATGAAAGTGAGAACTCTTCTTTGAAGGCAGGGATCTAGATTCTTAAAATTTTCGATAATAAACAAGAATTTGCAAGGCTTTGTACGATTTGTTGCTTGAGAAGAAATGAAAATGGAAAGATAATTAAAAAAAAAACAACCAATAAACAACATACTTTAAAATGTATTTCATACCATATTTATTCGAGTTTTAAAAACATTTCATAGTTAGTATATAACAAATTCACATCCATAATACCATACTTTGGGCTAGAACTAGACCTCAGAAATAAGATTTTTTAAGCAATTATTTGAAAAAAAAGTTTTTGTTTTTAAAACTTACATCTATTTTACATAAGATGTATTTACAGGAAGTTTCATAAGTTTTTATATTGATTTGAATTCCTGCTTATATTGTAAAAGATATTCAAAGAAGGATTTAAAGTACACTATTTTTTATGCAGTAATAAAAAAAAAGAGTTGCAAGTAGTATATTTTTCGGAACTATATCAAAGGATGTATGTTAGCTAAAATGTATAACATTTTATTAAATCAGTAAGTGTACATTAAAAAGAATCACACACATTAATAATTAGTGGTAAGACAGTTTTTCTGTCAACCAATTTTAAAGTCGACTATTCCAAGAATTTTCCCGACAACTACAATTTACCGTAAAATCCGGAGCATAACGCACACTTCTAACAAAAAATAAGACCGGAATTTGAGAATGCGTGTTATGCACCGGGTATGAAAAAATGTCAGCTTTAAAAATTAAAAAAAATTAATATAAAAAATTAAGCATCCACATATATTAAAGTACTGTTTATTTAAAAAAAAATGACATACTTTATGAACTTAAAAAGTTGTAGCTCTAGAAGTATACTAATACTTTCAAAAACTTAAGATACTGCCTCGAACAAATGACAGAAATATAAGAGCATTTCTTACGTACATCTTAGGTTTCTTTGTAAAAAAGGGGGGTGAGCGTTATACGGTGAATATACCTAAAATATAAAAATACAGCTCAGAAGTATAGGTGCGCGTTATACGCCGGCGCATGCTATGGGCCGGATTTCAGGGTAAATATCAAGATCTGTTTCCCGAGAGCATCTAAGATTGTCATATGCAATACATTTTAAAATATGATTAAATCTTTGCTCTTTGCATATTTGCATTAAGGCTAACGAGGGTTGAATAACAAAAAATAATAAATAAAATAAAATAATTTTAAACAAAAACGAGTTATTTAAATTAAATTGAAAAGAAAATGGGAAAAGTAATCTTCCTGTATAATCACTGAAACGTGTGGAACAGTACTTTCAATGACAAAACTGTTTTATTCATGCAATTTTGCTTACTTTTAAGCTCATTTCTGCAGCTTTTACTAAGTTTTTTTTTTTTATTTTTGAAGAGGATATACGATTTATAATTAAAAAAAAATATTTTAAAAAAATTATGATTTTATAATATATTAACATTATATTATTAAAAGGAAAATATTACTCTCCTTTTCATAATTTACCGAATGGTTTTTCTCTATACGCAAAGGAGAAAAGAATGTTTTTCCCTCTATTCAACGTGATTGAAAGATCATAAAACATAATGGAATCATTACATGGGTGGAATTTCCATAAACTTGTACAGAATGAAGAATAGTAAAAGTTTCCAAAAATTAAAGTTTCTTACAAATAAGGCTCTAAAAATGTAACAGAACACTAATTTTCTTGTTATAGAAATACAATTAAAAGATAAAGTTATAACTATATTAATATTTAAGACAAAAAGAGATGAATTTAAATTCAATATTATAAATGTACCACACACATATTGGGAAAGTAATGTACAGTTCAATATTCATGAGATATATTACATACACCGTGGCAAATTTATTCTTTTAGAAAATTCAGAAAAAACTATAAACATTTTATTAAATACTGTTTAATTAAAAAAACCAATTAATTTTATTAATAGTTATTAGTATAAATGAATTATAAATAGTAAGGATCAAATTCTTTATAGAAGATTAATAGTTTATCACAATAAATTTTATCATTTTTTGAAATTAGATATAATTAACTATATATTCAAATAACAGTTAAAATTACTTATTCCTTAAGTTTTATTTTAATAATAGTAGTATTTTATAGACATACAAATATATTCCTGGAGTCTATCAAGTGACTGTAGCATTTATTTTTATATTGTACATGTACTAAAAAATTATTTTAATATTATTAATTTAAAAATTTTGCTAATGCTAAACTTGCCCAAAATTATGCTTTTAAAATTTATTTGCGTCGAAATCTAGCAAAAACTTTTCCAGATTTTGCGTTGACTATGCATTTTTGAATTAATTTTAGGTAAAATCCCTTTTTTTTTAAGGCTTTGAAATTTATGAAATTATTTTAACAGAATATCGCACAGTATTATAAAAAAAGGGGGGGATTTTAGTCACAAAACTCCTTTAAGGGGGTTAAAGCTCTCTCTTATATACTGGCATTTTAAATTGGCTGTTTGATGTCCCTTTTTTAAAAAACTGTTATATTATAGCAAAATTTTTCACACAATTGAAACCTTTTTTTTTATATGAAAGGCCTTTTGCTAATTTGAATTTTTTTAAAATTTTTGAAATATTTTATCAAATATTGGATGACCCATTTTCACATAAAAAAATTTGTAAAATAAATTTTGGTTTTTTCAAAAAACTCATTTTAGTTTTATTGACATCATTATATATACATAAATAAATTATATACCTGTGAGCAGTAGTTTCTTAGAAAGGTACATCGCACATTAAAAATTTTTGTTTTTTAAAAAATTGATTTTAAGTAACATGAGACTTTAATCGGTTAGGGGAAAAAAAAAATAAAAGACTCAATTTATAATAAAAGAGACATGTTTTGGGTTTAACAGAGGTCACACTTTTTAAAAAAAACTAAATACTTTTTACATTTTTCACCATTAAAATAGCGTGAAACAGTTTCAACGATTATTTAAAAAAAGGGTTTAGGCTTCTAATTCCCGAAGGCCCCAA
>BMAV01011560.1:0-39522 GCA_019973955.1 Trichonephila inaurata madagascariensis | reverse complement strand
AAACCTTTTAAAAAAGAGAAGTTTTAGGCGCGATGGCAATTAGAGAAAGTTCAGTTCAGAAAGGTAGAAGCATAAATGACGACCTCCCCAAGAATCACGGAAATTTTCGCCATTAATTCAGGTACATACCATTGTACTCGAGCCTAGATGAATATCTGAAGTGGATTGGACCGTTGCTTGGAATTCAAGTAGGAAGATTATATTCTGAATGCGAATATATTTTAGATTGTGTGAGAGTAGGGGATATAATATAATTATATAGATATGTGATCCAATTGCGCGATCTGTGTTAACTACGGCTACGTGTTTTGCTTTATCTCACTTAATATAATTTGTTGATATATAAGTAATTTAAGTTAAACTCTTAATATAAAGTCATATTAAGGAAATTCTAAAATATCTCATCATTTCTGAGAATCCGCATTTCTAACTTACGCTGAACCTCACGATTGGTCGACAAAGATCGGCCATATCAATTGTGTGTTTCACCCGTCCATGAAGTCCTGACTATGACAGGTTTTTGAGTTAACTGGCATGTTATGTTATGCTTTTTTTTTCTCTCTTTTTCGGTTGTATTAAGCTACAACGAAAGATAGAATTTTATTCACCGCAAGTGTAACAAATTTTACCTTATTTGCTACTTGTTATTCAAAGTTTAACATCTGGCGGACCTTAAAATAGCTGCAAAAATTCATGTTCAGAATCAAAGCTGTTGTGCAGTCGGTATTGCTTTCATCTTGATCCCGTAAATGAACAATGGCTTGGCGATCGTCACTTCGAAAAGTTCTATGCACCTTTGGTCACGCCCAAAGTCCGGAAGAATTTACTGAGTATTGTGAAACGCATGCTTTCATTTTTGCTACTTGCTGCCATTTTTCATCTCAAATATTGCCTTCGTTACATTTTGTGTGGCTTTTTACTTAGACCTCCCACTGAGAAGGAAGTATAGCGTTAAAGGGTATCCGTTTTCAGGAGAGGTAAAGTGAATTTTGAAGTAACTTTGCTGTAGAGTTGCTGTTGCTCACTGTTTATAGCTAAAAACTATTTTCGTAGATATTTTTAGCTTTAAATTAAGCCATCTATAATCCTTAATGCGTGTATATTATTATTATTATTGTAATGTAATTCTTTGTGTGTGTGTGTGAGAATACTGAAAATAAAATATAAATTGTCTGAGAATATTATTCTCTAAATTGATTTTTTTGCATCTTAAGGTATCGGACTACGTTGGGAACCGTGATTTTAAAAAGACGCATAAATGGATAAATTTCATGATATTTAGTGTCACTTAGATTAGAATAATGTAGAAAATTGTTTTAAGGACATTTTTAAAAAATTATTTAAATGTATATTTCGGCAAATTAACTTAGAATAACCTTTTTCAAAATGCCTTTTATGAAAAAATGCTTCTACTATAATAATATTTTGCCTGATATAGCCTTAGACCTCTATACAGAGGCTCAACTCATGATTTTTGAAAATCACATTATTTTCAGAGTTACAACCCATTGAAATAATGATCGGCGTTTTTTTTCTTAAAATTCTCCCCTCTGTTGTCGTAAAACATGGATAAACCCACTTCTACGTTATATATTTCAAAAATTCTAGTTGAGCCTCTGTACAGAGGTCTGAGCTATATACTCGAGAAATATTATTATAATAGAAGCATTTTTCACAAAAGGAGACTATTTTTAAAATGGGTCATTCTAAGTTCATTTTTTGTCAAAATATTGTACTTAAATAATTTTTTATTGTAATACTATTCTTAAAACAACTTTGTATACATTTTCTAATCTAAGTGACACTAAATATCATAAATATTCTCCATTTATACGCTTTTGCAAAAGAACGCTTCCTAACGTAGTCGGATACCTTAACAATCTCATTGGTTTAATCCAAATTAATTAAACACTAAATACTGATAATGTTATTTAGCATTTATTATAAGATATTTAAGGAAATAATACACACCAATGTCGTATTACTGAGCTACAATATCGTATATACTATTAATAGTTAATACCAGTTTGAATATTATTACTTAATCTTTTATTGAAAACTTTTTTCTAGTATAGTCAGGTAAAAATATTTTTGGGATTGAGACAGATTGAAAAAAAAGTAGAAATTTATTTAGCTTATTAGCAAAAACTAATTTGAATTTTAAAACCATTTATTTGAATTTTAAGATCACCCTTCCCTTGTATGCCTCACTGTTAGTAAGTTATAAAAAATTACATTTTATGCTATACTTGCGTTATTTAACACAATAGCATAGTGTTTATTATCAAAATATTATTTTTATTTTCGAGACTGGTTCATTATTATTATCTTACCTAAAACTCTCACTCTATATTTTACGTCAGCGTTTCTCAAACTGTGGAGCGCGCCCCCTTGAAGAGCGTGATAACTCTACGAGGGGGGCGCGAGCATATTGAAAAGTTGAAAATTAGATTTTTCAAAAAAATTATTAATTTACTGAAAGTAAACTAACAAAATACTTTCTATCGTAATAAAATGTAAAATGCACATTTAAACTGATTTAATACACTTATAAAAGTATCAGTACCGAACAATGTATTTTATTATTAATTTAACAATACTAAGTTAAGAGCTAGTTTGATAATTACCAGTGACCCCATGGGCTCTTGTATTAGCACTTACGTTGATGATTATTTTTTTTACGGTTTATAATTAATTCCTTAACTGCCGATTAAAAGTTACGTGGTCCACTCCCAAATGCCACTGTTTTCCACGTAGACGCGCGTATTTTGATGTTTTTGGGAAGAGAAAAGGAATAACTAAGCAAATCCTCTGAAATAATTAAACACTTTGCAAACACTGTCAATGTCCTTTTTTTGCATTCTAAAGCCCTTGGAATAAATTTATGGATGGCAGTGTATAGAAAAGATCGCACTTCGGAAAGACGTATATATACATCCAGAAAATTAATGCCTTGGCTGAACGAGACGTTTATATGCGTCGGTGGCACATAAGAAGTGAAAGTTGTATTGCAGTTTTAGTGTAAAAGTATAGTATTCTTGAGAATTCAATACATTGTGATTGTATGGAGGGGGGCGCGGTGAAAATGATGATTGAATATTGGGCCGCGAGTATTGAAAGTTTGATAAGCGCTGTTTTACTTCCAAATAAAAAATGTGAACGTGATGCCACAACAGATTAAGACTGTGCTTCTTAAACTTTCAATATTTACAACCCAATTTTCATTCATAATTTTCAATGCCCCCTCCCCTCATACAATAACAATGTATAATAATGCTGTAATATATAATGTACTATAATGCTAAAATTACAATACGATCTTAATAATAAACCGTACAAATGATCAAAATGCGTATTAAATTTTGTATCCATTACTTTTAAGAAACAAATATTTTAGGTAAGTTACTTTTAAGTAATAGGATAGGTATTATGTTATATACCTTTCTTTTCTAATTTTTAAATTGGAACAGATTGCGATACACATGCAATGGGTAATTTTATTAAGTCGGAAAATATATTTTTTTTTGTTTCCGTACAGTACGTTAATAATATTTTAAAATAGCTTTTTATTTTCGACATTTCAATATGCTCGCACCCCCCAGGTAGGGTTTTCACGCCCCTCAAAGGAGGGGGGAGGGTGCCCCACAGTTTGAAAATCGCTGGGTTAAAAGTTACAGCTCAAAAAATAAACTAATACAAAAAGTTTGAATAGAAGTAACTAAAAAAAAATACAAATTAGAGGAAAAGGTGTGTCAAAGCTGACCATCCCTTGAAGTTTGAAATTACACGTTTGACATTTAACACATCAAGAAATTCGAAAGCAGGACACGAAACAATTATTTTTTCGTTCCCTAATCCCATCTCACACAAACGGATTTAACAGGATTAGTAAAGTACTACCTCAGTCAACGACAGGGTGTTAAAACTCTAGGAATATGCGCTGTGTGTGGCATTAGTCAGTCCGCGCGTGTCCATTGCAGCTGTAACAGCTCATATACCTGCGAAGTTACCCCAAGCGGTGGTTTCAAAGACCTTTATTCAACAAAGGTCAAAGAAATAAAATAGGGCAAAAGCGTTCTATTAGATGCCTTGCCGATCATTCATTCGCAGCCTTGGATGTCTGGAATTGTTGACGAAGAGGTTTGTCATTGAAACTTGACTGTGATCGACTTGATAACAGTCCGCCGGGTAATCGCCCTGTGTCACTTATATTGAGATTTCGAAAAAGGGTATCGTTAAAAGGGAATCAATCATTGAATGAAAGGTCCATTTCGGATATTCTTTCGGCTTGACTTGAAAGAATGGTGTACTTTTCGCTGACAGGGATTCCGGGAAATTTAAATTTAGGATGAAAGCCGTCTTGAAGAGTTCAGAAGGATGCTGTTCTTGAAGTTTTGTTTTATTTTATTTCGCAGATCATTGACGAATATACTGGTTGAGGGGACTGAATATTGATTTGCTATGTTAATTTGAATCATTTTAAATAAACATTAGGTAATAAATAATCGGGAAAAAATCCTTTGAAGAATGTCATTTGAGTGTTTCATTCCTCTTAATGTCTGGTATCAATGACGGTTTGATTATTTTTTTGCAAAGAAAAGTGAATTTTTTGTTTCTATGTTAACTTGTGTGATGCTTCACATTTATGAATAAAATTTAAATAATACATAAAAGATTTTAAAAGTCGCTATAAATTATTTCTCTACAAATTTATGTTAGCTTAATGTGAAACTCAACGCAATTTGGGACGTTTTAAAATGAATTGCTATGTGTTGTGCTAATTGCTAATTTTTAGACTTTTCGCTTTTAGAAAGAACACACATATGAGTTGTGAATATTAAAAGGGGGACATTCTAATATATTTTAAATTAAAAGAGACGGCTAAGTCAAAATGCTTAATTAATTTTTGTCAAATAATTATAGAATTTAGTAAAAATGGCTTTCAAGGATTGAATAACTTCTGCCTTCCTGTACTTTTTATTACGTTAGAAGTAGATTAAAATTATAGAGGCATATTCAAATGTATTTAAAAAAGATAAAATTATAAACGGCATGTTCTAAATAATTTTTTTAAATGCTGAATCTGAAAATTTCTTTGTCATTGCTCTAGAATCAGTGATGGGCAATGGCGCACACAGGGAATTTTTCAAGGAGGGGGCAGGGTCGGAAGTCCACTATTCTCATATCGTGCTCCAATACACCGCTAAACATATTATTTTGATTTTATCGATTTTCGGGAACAAGAAACAGTAAAAAAAATATTACTTATTGAGTAAATAATTAGCATTAACTTATAAAATTACTTATTAATAACAAATACTTAATTAAATTTTACGTTCTACATACATGGGATTTTAATCAATCGAAAAAAATCTAGGACTTTGGGGGGTGTCCTGATCCGGAGACCCCCCCAAGGCCTTTGATTTCTTTTTCGATTGATTATAATCCTATGTAAACCCAGTGGCTGAATGGTTAGTGTATCGCGCTACTACTCGACAGGTCCGAGGTTCAAACCCCGGACTTGGCAAGGTTGACTCAGCCTTTCATCCCTTCAGTGGGTCGATAAATGAGTACCAAACTTGCCTGGGAACTTAACACAGAGGGTTTCGCGTCAGACTGACCACCTGACCGGAACACCTGCTAATGCACTTCGGGGCCCAAGGTTGCGTATACTGAGTTGGGCACAGTAGGCCTTTGCCCTCATGGGCTGATGCATGGGCTGCTCGAAAGTTCACCATTCTTGTATCATGCTCCTTTTGATATTGTCGATTTTCGGGAACAAAAAACTAATTATTGAATAAATAATTAGCATTAATTAACAAAATTAATCATTAATAACAGATACTCTAATTAAATTTTACGTACTATATACTTAGAAATATAATCAATCGAAAAAAATCAAGGGCTTTAGGGGGTCCGGACCTCAGGAACCCCCCTCCCCTTGTGTGCGCCACTGATCCTATGTATATAGTACGTAGACCCGAAGGCCTCCACCCCTGGTGGTGCCACTGGTGGTGGCTAGAACAAACATCTAAATGGGTTGCATTGGCCACGTGAGTCTAATTTGTCAGCACTGTATGGCCGATGCCATCTTTTATCTTACATTGCATATGTCAGATTTGAGAATTTTTTGTGCTCAAAGCCTACTTCATTCAAAACATATGCATCTACACTCAAAAGTTACTGTACTGGTTACTTAAATACTTAAGAGGAGAAATCGAGGATGATTATTTTTGATGACTGTGGGTAAGTTTGGGCAAAACAAACAAACAGTTTGAGATACTCCTTTTTCTTCTCACGGGAAAATCTTTCAATTCTCCCTACATAATCACCCTTTGCTGTTAATCCCCTCTCCCCATATAATAAAAAGCAATTATTAAATGATCGAAATTTAACCACTAGTTTCCCATATCACTCATTTCCGTTCTGAATAATTAGAAGTACATACTCCCTTCCTTAGAAAACCGACGTGGGAGTCCAGTCTTATCTTGATAATACCGTGTGTGGTTATCAGTACTTAAAGAAATGAGGATATTATCTTCAGGTTTCTTCTGGATACTGTTACCTTTTTTTTCCCTACGGATTTTTTGTATACCTTTCGGACGGCTTACACGCGTGCATTCGAGTATGCATACCATAAAATAAGAGTAACTTGTATGGATAAGCTGAACAGCGATTTGGAAATTAAATTTAAATGCATTATAATATTGTGTGTGAAGCAGGTTTCGAGCAGCCAACACAGATAAATGGATCTTCCTTTGAATAGAGTGGGATGCATGTTGAGATATGAATAACAGATCTACTTTAATGATTTTATTGCTTTTTAAAAAGATTTTTGTTTTGCAAATAGTTTTTCTTTTGTAAATGTTTTGCGCAATTTGTAAAGAGTATTACTTTTATATAGATTGATTGAATATTAACGTCGCACTGTTCAGCTACACGAGGGCTTTTGGCGACGGACCACGTCATTTTGAACCATGGTCAAGTGACGTGGACGACACCTGAGCTGGCACCCCCCTCTCCTAACTACCGCACCACACCAACGGGAGGACATTTCAGCTCTCGACAGATTTAACGTGCATCGCTGCCCTACACGGCGGGTCTTTAGTGGTACGGGGCTCGAACTCGTGACAAGGCAAGCCGCGATCCGATACCCATACCACTCGGCTACCGCGGCCTACTTTTATATATAGAAAATCAGTTTTTACAATTAATAGCATTTAAATAAAAATAAACACGAAGTTTTGTGTTCTCCAATAGGGCTGGGGATTGATATTTACCATTGCAGACCTAGTATATTTTCCCTTGAGTTGGTATTATTTTTACGGCACCATACAGTGGAATAACAATAGCCTCAATGTAATTTTGATGCCCAGCTTATTCCCCAGGGGTGGCACCTCAGCTCTGCCGATGCAAAATGCTGCTAGGAATTTAATTTTGTCGTGAACACCGAAGCCAAACAGTACGACAATAATACGACATAAACCATGTCGAAAAATAATATTTAAGTAAATTTTGAGAAATAGCTGAAACATAATATGGCAAAACTATAAAATTTACAACTAAATAATTTGCGAAGCCAGAAATTAACCTAATGACGTGAGATAGTTGTTTTAATCTAAGTTTAAACAGCTACATTACTGAGCATCTTAGTCAATGGCAAAATTCAAAAGATGACTTTTTCTTTTTATTGCTCTCAGTAATGCTTTTAAATGAAAGTGAAAATTTCTTCACTTCATTTCAGATCTTAAAAGGTTTTCCAACCGTTAATGACTGTAAGCGCAACAAAAGAAGTGATGCCAATAAAAATAAAATAATATATTCATGATTGAAGTGTTAAAAATGAAAAAAATGGACATGATAATTTCGTTTCTTATTTTTAACAATTCGATATTTTTCTAGATAAACTAATTAACAATATAAAACATTATTCAAAAATATAACAATTTTTCTTTTCTTTTTAATTTAGGAATGGAAGAAACATTTTTAATTTGTTTTGTGGATTTTATACTTATCAATTTTAGCTAATATCATAATATATGATAGTTCTCAGTAAAATTTAATATAGAATTTATTATTATTCATTTATTCCAAAATTGCATGGTTAATATAAATAATTTAAATAATATCATACAAAGGATTAAATCGGAGAAAATTTTGTGACGTCTCTCGCGTTCTTCTTCTAACATAACTCCTAAGCTCTTTGACGGCCAGTTACACGAAAACTTTTTCAACCCAATACCAAGAAGAGAAACAGATCAGAATAGCAAATGGGATATACTTTAAAAGGATAGAAGGTTTGGTGAGATAAGACGGCAAGCCTAGAGATAACTTAGTGTGGAATTGTTCGAAATAAATGTTAAACGTCCTATAGCTCTGGAGAAGGATACGCTCATCATCATTAATTTAACAAGAAGGATTAAGGCCTGAGCCTCTCCTACCAATAACATAATAGGAATATCTTCAACCTAGGAAGGAAAGGACTCTATAAAAGGTAATATTTTGTATAGGAAGTTATATTAGACAGTTAAATAAATATAATTAATATAAGTGATCTAGTTGTGCGATCTGACTTGAATATTAAGTTTAATTGGAAGTTTATTCTCACTTTAAGAAAGTTGTTAATTAGAATTAAGCAATTTAAGTTATTCTTAATAAAAGTTGTGTTAAGAATCCAAAATGTCTCATCATTTAGATAATCCCACACCTCTAGCTTACGCGGATCACGTAAGACATGGCTATCGCAGGATGGCTATCGCAGGATGGCTATGTCTCAATTTTAATCTTTTTAATGTAGCAAAATAATTAATACTATTAATTTATTTCGTTGTGAGCTATTAATCGTTATATTTTTTTGTTTTATTCATATTTTCTGTACTGATGGGGCTCTACGAAAATAAAATCGTGATTTTATTAAATATGAAGCATTTTAAACAACACTTCAAGATTTACTTTTAAAAAAAAATACTAAGGAGCTTTCCACATTTTTTACAGCGCAAGAATAAAAGAACTATATTGCGAACATTTTACAGTTTTTATTTGTTCTACGATTGGAGCTTTTTTTAATCCTTTTCTGATTTTTCTTCCATATTTTATACACCTTTATTTTTTAATCATCGGAATTAAAAATTTCAAGGTAAGTCTTTCATTAATATTTCATTACAATCTGAATGTGAAGGATCAGAAAAAATTCTCAATATGCCGTCCACACATTTTTTAAAAATTTCTACATGGATTTTTTGTATCCATTCTTTTTAAACATTTTTCTTTAACATTTGTAATTATATTTATTACACGTTTTAATTCACTCTGCGATTTCTTTTAATTCACTTCAATGAAAAAAATCTTCCGTAAATCGATATTTAGTTATTAAGTATTTTCAAGATCATAGAGATTTTCTGTAAGGATTTTTTTAAAGTGTTCTTCTCAAAAGATTGAAATCTCACTCTCTATTTGTACATTGCAACTAACACTTAAGAAGATTGATGTACCTAAAATGAGTACTTTCAGTAGAGGAAAGTTAATTTTATTAAGTTTTTTTCTTTCCCATTTGATTTTTGTTTCTTTTTTATGAATAAGAACATATTTATTTAATATCTTGTTAATTGCTTGTAAAACTGTGAATATTTAATTCATTACCAGTAGAATGATTATAATTACAATAATAAAAGTAATAATAACTATTACATATTAGAAATTCTTTAAGGAAAAGAATTTTTAAATTCTAACCTTTGGCAGAAAAAAAAGGTACCCAGAAAGGAAATGGTATTTATTACTTTTGCATAATGATAAGGTAAACACAATTGCTCTAAATTTTTATATAAAAATTTGATTCCATTCTTCCATATTCAGTTTTTATCAACAATGATTCATTGACAAGCAATTATCAGCCTTTAGTAAACAAAATTCTTAGGTCAGCACAGTTCATTCCTATTAATTCAGTGTTTCTCAAACTGTGGGGCGCGCCCCCTAGGGGGCGTGAAAGCCCTGCAAGGGGGGCGCGAGTATATTGAAAAGTGGAAAACAAAGGATTATTTAAAAAAAATTATTAATTTACTGAAAGTAAACAAATAAAATACATTCTGACATAATAAAAAAATAAAATACACATTTACACTGATATAATACACTTGTAAATATATCATTACTGCGCAATGTATTTTATAATTAATTTAAAAGTACTAAGTTAAGAATAAGTTTAATAATTATCAGTAACCCCATAGACTTGTCATACATAAAATTAAAAACAAAAATTAACATTTATCTTGATAATTTATACGGTTTATAATTAACCCCTTTAATGCTGATTAAAAATTATGTGATTCACTCCCCAATGCCACCGTTTAACACGTAATCCAGGGTATGTGGTGTATCGAGGGAGGGGGATAGAGAAAAAGAATAAATAAGCAAATCCTCTGAAATAAGTAAATCCTTCCAAACACACTGTCAAGATCCTTTTATTGCATTCCAAAGTCTTCGGAATAATTTTATGGATAGCAGTGCACAGAAAAAAATCGTACTTCGAAAAGACGTATATATACGTTCAGGCAAGTAATGCTTTGTCTGAGAGGGACGTTTATATACGATGGTGGCATGTAAGAGCTTGAAGTCGTGCAGGTTTAGCTTCAAAGAGTAGTATTATGGAATTAAATACATTGTTATTGTATCGAGGGGCGCGCGATGAAAATTATGATTGAATATTGAGTCGCAATTATTGAAAGTTTGAGAAGCACGTATTAGTTCATTGTTTATTTATTTTTTTGTGACAAAAGACAAATTTATTGAACGTACTTCATTTATTACATAAATGAATTTAATGTCTTCCCTTGAGACGGATAATGGTGTTGACGAGTCGTAAACATGTCTCGGCTCTGATGCCCTCATATTATGCATTTTGGACAAAGAGAAAGTGGAGCCTGTTCAAAAGTCGACCTCGTCTCTGACCATATTTCAAACCAAGAAATGAATTGGATATGCTAATTATTTTTTAAGAAAAATGTTTTAAAAAGGGCACAAGGAAGCATTGATATGCAAATATAATAAAAACATGCTCTGTTTTCACACTCAGATCACTTTCATGTTCTTATCTTTTAAGTGGAATACGTTCTTTCGGAAACTGTGATGTAACAGAAAGATACGTAACGTGAAATTTAGTCGTAATTTTGGATAATTATATCCGCATGTTAAGAAAAAAAAAGAAAAAACTCTTTTTTAAAAAATATTCCTAGTTTTTAGTGGACTGAAATAAACTTTATGAGTTACTTTTATTTAAATTATAGCATGAATTTAAAAACCTCTTAAGGTACTGGACTACAGTCAAAAACCGGATTTAAAAGGGTATAAATGGATAATTTTCAGATATTTAGTGTCACTTAGACAGAATACATGTAAAGACTGTTTTAAGGAATATTTTGACAAAAAAAATTAGTTAAAAACAATATTTCGGGAAAAATTAACTTAGAATAAACTTTTTTCAAAATCTCTTTTAAAATGTTTATTATAATAATATTTTTTCCTCAATATCTCAGACCTCTGACAGCGGCTCAACTATGACTTTTGAAAAATTCCCTTATTTTCAGAGTTACAACCCATTGGGAAAAAATTATCGGGTTTTTTCTTAAAATTTCTCCCCCTCTAAGCTGTTTTAAAAACATAAACCCACTTCTAAATTATACATTTCAAAAATTCTAGTTGAGCCTCTGTACAGAGGTCTGAGCTATAGACAGGCCAAATATTATTATAATAGAAGCATTTTTCACAAAAGGAGACTATTTTTAAAATGGGTCATTCTATGTTCCTTTTTTGTCAAAATATTGTACTTAAATAATTTTTTATTGCAATACTATTCTTAAGACAATTTTATATACATTTTCTAATCTTAGTGACACTAAATATCATACATATTATCCATTTGTACGCTTTTGCAAAATCACGGTTCCGAACGTAGTCGGATACCTTAAAAAAGAACAAGCCAAAATTACGCAAATATTCTTTAACAGACCATTTTTACATCTTGAATTTCTTTAGTCTCATGTGTAGTAAAAAGTACTTCAAACCAGAGGTATCCAAAGTGGTGGTCCACGAGAAATTGCGCATCCCCCAAAAAATTTTAATATACTTACTTACATCACGTTAAGTTATGTTTTAAAAGATACATTCAAACAATTCAATTCATAACAATACGTGAAAAAAAAAGTTATAAAAACGCTACTTCATAAAAATAACGCCACGGTAAACAAGTCGTGCTGCTGTAGAACTGCATTATTATATGTGGGTAATAGATCCGTTTGCAGTGAAAATTCAGGATAATTCTTTAAGCATGCATCTAAAAGTAAGCCTCAACGACCTATCGTCCGAACTCTCAAATTTCAATCATCCTCATCAAGATCTCAGTTTTGGCTTTCCATAAAAAGTGAATACCCTTTTCTTAGTGAACAGGTGATAAAAAAATTCTCCTCAACTTATTTATGTGAAAAGGCCCCTTTTCGTATGTCACAGTCATCAAAACACGGTACCGATCTCAGCTTGAAATAAAAGCAGTTCTCCGTCTTTCAGTAAGGACATTGGATCCAAATATCTATAATCTTATTTCAAGTAAGTGGGAACATCTATCACACACTAGGAATGTATAATGTTAAAAGTTTGGTATACTTAAACCATTCTTTAATCGTTTTGTTTTTACACACACAGTTTCTCTCTCTCTCTCTGTTTATTTTATAATGGTTTATTTATAAAGCTTTCATAATTTGGTTACAATGAATAGTTTCATTCATTAGGTACATTTTATGTGCCCTTAGATCACAATTTTTCTTATATATTTAACACTTAAAAAATCCTATTAGTGGTCCGCGGGATTTAAATTGTGAATTTACTGGTGCGCGTGGTCAAAAAGTTTGGTGACTGCTGCTTCAAACAGGTATTGTAGGGGTCGAGAATCTTTTAGCTGTAGCATGCCAAACCAATGTACTAATATGATTCAGCGTGCCACAAGTAGGATATTTTTGAAACAGTTTGATTGCCGAGATAATGCATGAAGGCGCATACATGGTGTCCTAGTCCAGACACTCCAAGTCTTGAAATTTTTCGATGGGTTATAATCCTATGTAATATTACGTAAAATTTAATTATGTATTTGTTATTAAATTAACTTATAAATTAATGCTAATAATTTATTCAATACTAATTTTGTATCTTTTGCCCGAAAATCGACAAAACAAAAGAATATGTTGGTGAGAGTTGAGAGATGATACATGGTGGATCCTTTCGACCCTGGACACCCCCCTTGAAAAAATTTTGTGTGCGCTACTGATGTAGAGTTATGAGAATAGATGTCAATAATATAGACATTTACAGTTTTTACTATGTATTCATTTTACATCATTTAAAAATATTTCTAACTATATTTCACCAACAAAAATAAAAACATTAAAATTGCACTTATATTAAGCATTTATATCACACAGTAGCGCACACAGGAATTTTTCAAGGGGGGGTCCCGGGTCGAAAGTTCACCATTCTTGTATCATGCTCCTTTTGATTTTGCCGATTTTCGGTAACAAAACACAGTAAAAAACTAATTATTGAATAAATAATTAGCATTAATTAATAAAATTAATCATTAATAACAAATATTTAATTAAATTTTACGTACTATATACTTAGAATTATAATCAATCGGAAAAAAAAATCGAGGGCTTTAAGGGGGGGTGCGGACCCCCAGGACCCTCCCGTTGTGTGCGCCACTGATTTATATATATATATATATATTAAAATAAGAAATAGACAAAAAATATAAGTATTTCCCTTCATTATAATTAAATAAAAAGATAAATAAAAAAAAAAAAAATTTCAACGCGAACCTAGTGCTGCACCGCTCTACTTTCATATCGTAAAATCAGGGATATAGTTAGTGACTTTCAGTTTGACACGATTCCGAGCATTCAGTTGTAAAAAAATTTCTTTGAGGACTCGAAATATTTTTTATATGATGAAAGATTTTTTCCATAGATATGTAGACTCAAAAGCGGAAAGCAGAGTGGATTCATTTTTCTCTTCAAACAAGTAAATCTCTCCAGCACAATGACATTCAATAATTTACAAAATAGCTGTAATTTATTTATCTTTAGAGTTATCTTTCAGATTTTTTCGTGATTCCTTAAATGTCCATAATTCTGACGAAGTTTATCAAATAAGAGGTCCATTACAAATTTATCAACTTCCAGCCACTCAAAAATTGTTGAGCAGCGCAGAGTGCCATTAAGAATTGTATCATGTGCCATAGGTTGCCATTGTGTTACCATTTATTTGCATTGATTTGTATGTGTATGTTTGCGTTTCTCAAATTGCCTTAATTATTCCATCTATTTCATTAATTATTCCGAACAGTAAAATCTTAACATGATATCTGCTTTGAAAATGTGAGTGAACTTGTTTTGTTTAAGTGTTACACATCTGCAAAATTAGGCAAGCTATTTTTCTAACACATGTGTTATCTTTAATAAATGCAATGATGCCAAAGATTATGGTGTTAAGATTGTGGAAATAGATGTTAAATTCGTGGAGAGACGATCATGAAAATTTAAGTAAGGTACCAAAGCTCAAATGATCATGTAGTTTAAATATGGCAATGAAAAAAAAAAAAAAATGAGCGACAAAACAAAACAAAAAATATGTACTATCTGCGCTGTTAAATAATAAATATGAGCTGGCGCTAGAAATTTATTAAAGAATAATTGCTGCAAATAGATGTTTTTATGGCCTGAAGAGTTAATTAAAATCCAGATTTCTCAAACTAAGAGCTAAATTGCTTCTTTAAAGAAGTCTTATAAGATCTCTCCTGAATTATATGCATCAGAGACTTGGGCATTGACTTTACGTGATGAGGAAGCCTTCGAAATTTTCGAAAGAAATATCTTACATTGCATCCTTGGTGGGATCCAAGATAACACGGAAAAAAAGATCTAATTTAGAACTGTATAAAAAATTTACAAACTGATATTGTAAAATTTGTCAAATTACAGACACTTAAATGACCAGGTAATCGGGTTAGAATGAATGACGATCGCTGCTGTAAAAGAAAATCTTTCTTTATCTTTTGGAAAATCTTTCACTAAGATGTATTGATTGTGTCGAAAAAGACCTTAATATTTTAAAGGTTAAAAACTAGAAAACAGTTGCCAAAAGTACAGAAGCCTGGAGAAGATTTCTGGAAAAGGCCAGGGCCCCCTGGGGTTGTTGAACCATTGAAAAGGAAGGTCTGCGCTGTGGGGAATTTTATGAAGTACTAAATAAGTCAACTAAAAGAATTAATCAAACACACAAAGTAGAGAGCTAACATGCTTCTATTTGTTTACTTGTACCATGCGGCTATGATAACTGAACGGTCATTGTCGTGATGATAGATGTGATAGATCGCGAAATGGCTCTGCTTCAAACGGTAAAACGTCATCAAATGGATAGAGAATGAAGTAGTCAGTGTGCAAATATGGCTAAAAAGGATTTTTGAAATGTTTTTATTTCGCGGTATGTGTATGTGTTCGTAATATGCGCAGTGTATTTGTAAAAATTGTATTGTGTGTAAAGAAAGAAATCATTACTCCGAATAAACCAAAGTAGAATCATTATAACACACATTAATAGGTTCAGCCAGTGGCGCACACAAAGGGAGGGGGTCCTGGGGGTCCGGACCCCCAAAGCCCTTGATTTTTTTCCAATTGGTTATAATTCTAAGTATATAATACGTAAAATTTAATTAAATATTTGTTATTAATGATTAATTTTATTAATTAATGCTTAGTTTTTTACTGTGTTTTGTTCCTGAAAATCGACAAAATCAAAAATAGCATGATACAAGAATGATGAACTTTCAACCCCGGACTCCCCTTGAAAAATTCCTGTGTGTGCTACTGGGTTCAGCAGTCATATGAGTAGGGCAGAAATATAGGGTACCAGTAACTTTTGGTTAATTAACTATTGTTATTTATTGATAGCAGTTTTATAAATGTATCAATTTTATGAAGGCGTTATTAGAAACAAGAAAATACATTCTACAAGTGTCTTCTTAGTTTATGTATTAATTAATTAATTTTATTGGTTTTTTTCTTCTTATACATGTCCTGAATAATAGTATTATTTTGTTATATACATATATAAAATATATTGACTAATGATTTCGTACTGAAGTCTCTTGTTTCCTATATTTTGTAGATGAAAAATTCCTAAAATTCTATTGGAATGCGAAAAAAAATTATATGTTAAATCCACCCAATAAATTTACGAATTCTCAGGATTGGGTGCAGAGGATTTTCCTTTAGAAACATGGTCCACCAATATTCTAATATAGTATACTTCTCCCAAGCAATTGTCAGGCATGCTGTTACCCAGGCCACCAAAACACTCCAAACTCTACTCCCGCCTCACACAAAACCTTACATAGAAAATCCACCGTACTTATTTACAATGCACTATTGTAAGATCACTTGAAGAGCATCTATATCAATGGAATGCTGCTTTATTTCGCTCCCACCCTAGTACTTCTCTTTCTGCGGACGATTTTGGAGGGGGAAAATAAAATGAATAAGGGGATGGGAGAGAGAGGGGCAGGGTGTAAGGAAGTTGAATTTTAAAAGAATCTGGGGTTGTTTGGGTGTTTTGTGAAGAATTGAGTGGCTTCGGCTTACAACTGCACCTGGTCTTTCCTTTGAAGATGCAATAAAAACAAATTGTAATAAAATGAAATAAAAAATTATAAAAAATATAGAATGAAAATAGTATTCATCTTTCTGTAAATTCCATTTTAATATAAATGTTAGAGAGTATGAATCTTTTTGTAATTTTTTTTTTATAAGGTTTCTATTTTTTTCCCCTAAGAATTCATTAAATTAAAATTTTCTGATATCATTCTACCGTATTTATTCGAATCTAAAACGCACTTTCCCCCAATATTATTACCATTGAAAATCGGGTGTGGCTCAGAATCGAAGGCGAAAATATTTTTTGAATAAGAGAAATTGAATAAGATACTTTGGTGGAAAAAGCAATTACAGGTTCATGTATGAATTTAAAAGTTTTCAATACTGGTAAATAAATTATTAGATATCATTTTAGTTTCCTTTTTTTTCTTAATTTCGTAAATATCGAATATTGATAAACCATTTTACACTTTTTTTTTTTTTTTTTTTTCGGCAAAACGTGTTGAGAATTTGGGCGGCTTAGAATTAATGGCGGCTTATATTCGAATAAATACGGTAATTTGGAAAACCATATTTTTCAAAGAAAAGAAAATATTTTAAAATTTAACTGCTTCATTTTAAGAATTGATTACTTTTTAATGTTGCACTTGGCGTCACAGTCAGGCTTTGGGCCCTCGCGATGCGGGGGTTGTTGGGGTGTACGTAAAGCCACTGACAAAGACTCCAAAAAGCTAAGTGAATTCGTCTTAAAAATTTTCGTTTTATTTAAAAAATAGCTTGTTCAATTTTAAAAAGTGTTTATATTCGAAGAATTTAGAACTTATATATATATAAAATGGAAACTAAAAAGCTGACTCTACTTATAAATGAATTATATCTTTTCCCCTTTAATGATATACTTGAATAAATTTTTTCAATTTTTGTAAGAGTAAGTCTTTAAAAAAAAATATTTGCATTAGTTTTAATATTTTTTGTTATTATTTAAAGATTTCCTAAGACAAAATTCTTTAATAAATAAGGTACATTTTTTTTAACAGATTGGAATCTTTTGAGATATATTATATAACGCTAGATCAAATGCACTTCATGCTTCATAAAATTTATTAAACACATTTTATTTAATACTTTTGCGGCAGAACATTAAGCACACTCTATTTTAATGCTCGTTTTTCAAACATAGTTAACAATTAATCTCTTTAATAGTAAAGTTCACGAAACAGCTGTTGTTATTGCCTTAAAAAAAGAATAATTATTTGACCGCGATTAGAAAATTATCAACCCAAACACAATTTTAAAAAAAAATATTTTTATCACAAAAATTATTACTTGCTAAGGATAATGGTTTACACATAAACATCACAGTTCTCATACAAACAATAACGGATTGCAAAGATACAGAGTTAATTATGGCGAAATAATGATAAAAGAAACATTAAATATTTGTTGATCTCTTCTCTCCGTTATTGTTACTGATAAATGAGAGGCTATCATGCATTGTGAGTAAGATTTATAACGTTTGTTTATGTATATTAATTAACTATTTACACAACAAAACCGCTTTGGAACTTCTCATTCGTTTCGTTCGCATCGTTATGTCTCGGTTCGGTTGGTTTCCGATAGCTCCAGTGAGTTGCCATTAACTTTAAACAAAATTATACAAAAATAAGTAACGATAGATGGCCCAACAATATCTATTAACATTTAATATGTCAGCTCGATGGCTTAGAAGTAGCGTATCCACTTCGTAAGCCCGAGGTTACGGGCTCTATCCCTGCTGGAGTCCTTAGATTTTCTGGATGTGAAATATCTAAGGCACGCATGTCATATGATTATGCGGTATGTAAAAGATCCCTTAAGTATAAATTTGCTCTGGTATTCTCGGTAAAATTAAATCACAGCACTGTTCAGCATCCGACGTGAGCTTGAATTAAAATTAACTCCTATCAAAATTTGGCAGCGGTAGCCGCCACTAGATGGCGCCACCATGAAATTGCTCTCACTTTGCGGACTTGCCGTACCTGAAAAGGTTTGTTGGCCAGAATGCAGCCCATTTGAAAGAAAAAATATTTGATGAAAAATAAAGCAATTAATTTGAGAGTCAGTGAGAAAGAAATTCTAATAATATTGGGAATAATAAGTATAAATCTGTAGTGCACCCAAAAATTTTTCAAGGGGGGCTCCAGGGTTGAAAGTCCACCATTTTGGTATCATGCCCCAATACGCCGCCCAACATATTCTTTTGATTTTGTCAATTTTCGGGAACAAAAACAATACAAATTAATTATTGAATAAATAATTAGCATTAATTAATAAAATTAATTATTAATAACAAATATATAATTAAATTTTATGTAATATATACATAGGATTATAACCAATTGAAAAAATCAAGGGCTATGGGGTGTCCGGACCAGTAGCGCACACAGGAATTTTTCAGGGGGCATTAGCATTAATTAATAAAATTAATCATTAATAACAAATATTTAATTAAATTTTACGTATTATATACTTAGAACTATAACCAATCGGAAAAAATCAATGGCTTTGGGGGTCCGCACCCCCAGGACCCCCCTTGTGTGCGCCACTGGTCCGGGCCCCTAGGACACCCCCTTGTGAGCGCCACTGGTATAAATACAAACAAAATATTACGCGCATTTTTTACAATACACTTTTCAACAAGTGTGATAGAAAATAGAACATAACAAACATTTCTCCATAATAATATATGAAAGAAAATACTAAAAAATTAACAGGTTTTATTTATAATCACAGCAAAAATAATTTTTGCTCATGCGTGTGTGACTATTAATTTCTCCATCCTGATCAACAAGTCTTTCTCTTTTACAACTATTGAAATGAAATATTAGAACTAATTAGTAAGACAAAAAATAATAAACGAAATGTTCTAGAATTTAACAGCATAAGAAACAATCTCCCTCCCCAGTATTTAGCCTCTGATTTATTTCATTTTTGCCCTTCACTTCCTCGAAAGATTCAAAAATAATTAACTATCGATAATCCAGAACTTATCATCCAAATCCTGTCACAATTGATAAGGAAGTAATGTCAAACGAGCTAAATTGCAGAAAGCCAAATATATATCGCTACAAACCATTTTTGTCCAAGTGAGGGGCTTATCAAATATATCAAACCGGGATTAGGTGTTGAACGAAATAAGTTGTCAAACGATATGAATTACACGCATTAATCACGAATAAAACAATTTCCACAAAGAAGAGGTTGAGGAGATAAATACCAAACAGCGCATCCCCTCATAACAATTTTTATAGCATTGCGTGTTATTACTGTTATGAGGGCGGCCTTTTGAAAATATAGTCCTTAATCCAGGAATCCATTGCTGAAACCGACCCGTTGAACTTGGGGTATGCGGGCCCTTAAAAAAGTTCGCAATCTCACAGCATATTTATTCTGTAGAAAAAAACACAACATAAAATAAATAAGTAAAAAAGGAACGAACGGGGCTGCGTAAATGGGCGGCAACACTTCAGCAGACAGGCGAGTAGATATAAATGATGAGGGGTCAAAATCTTGCACCCGGAAGTTGAAACCCCCCCTTTCCTTCCTTTTTCCCCTTAAAAAAAACTCCTGTACATTTTTGTTCTTTCTGACATGTTTTGAATCCCCTCCTTGCCGATTCTGCGAAAAACAAATCTTTTACTACTTTTTTAAATGGGTATGGGAAAGGGGGATGGGGTGTGATGGGTCAGAGACTCCCCTTCTTCATTATTTTTTATTGTATTGACTGCTGGAATTGTTATTGACTGTTACGCTTGATCTTTTTTTTGCAAAGGGGATAAAAAAGTTAGGAATGACGACACCAAAAAAAGGCTTTGTGGTTTTTTTTGGGTGGGCAGACAGTCAAGTGAGGGGGCCCATCCGGGGGTGGAAGTGTTGGCGTCAAGTGAAAATAAACCCCTTTCGCGTGAAAATTTTAAGGGATGATGATGAATGGGGGTAGAAACGTCGAGAGGGCAGAATGTTTGTGGCTGTATGTTTTTAATTGGATTGAAAATTTAGGTGTGCATTAAGATGTCAACATTTTTAGGAGCGAAAAGCAATAGTTATTATTCATGCTTTTGTGTTTTGGTTACGCTTTATGAGGGGGTTCAAATTTCAAATAATTGATTCCAAATTAAAATCACGCGTTGCCCCTTGCCCCCGTTTTGAAAATTAGGCCCCATATCCGGTTTTTGGGGGGAAAAAGAAAAGGCACAAATAAAAGTAAATTTTTTCCTCTGAAATATAAGTAAATCTTTTGAAAACATTGTCGAGGTTATTTTGTTACATTCCAAGGCTTTGGAATAGTTTTTGAAACCCCCAAAAAGAAAAAAGAAAAGGCATTTCGGAAGGACGGATATATACGTTCATGACACATAATGCACTTGTTGGGGGCCGGATAAAAGGGAATTTGAAATTTTAAAAACAAAAATTAAAAAAAAAAAAAAAAATGGTTTAATTTGAAAATACAAAGTATATTAACACAGCTGACGATTTTTTACAGACTTACTTCAAGTTGTTTAACGTAGAATAAATTTTAGACATAAAAGAAAATGGCGTTGACGCGAGAACATTATCGTGCTACAGTACCACACAGGAATTTTTCGGGGGTTTGGGGTCGAAAGTTCACCATTCTTGTATCGGGCTTCTTTTGATTTTGTCGATTTGGGGAACAAAAAAAAAAACTAATTATTGAATAAATAATTAGCATTAATTAAAAATTAATCAATAATAAAAATATTTAATTAAATTTTACTTTCTTATATTTAAAATTATATAATGGGAAAAAACAAAGGGGCCGGGGCCCCCGGGACCCCCCCTTTTATGTGCGTCACCGGTTTTTTTCTATGATTTTATAGCCGGGTTAAACGAGAAAGATTAACGGTGCATTTTCATTTGGGGGTGATATTCCATGTTTGGGAGATACATGAGCTGGGATCCCACTTCTCGAACATCCACATCATGTCATTGGGAATTCAACGTGTGTTAATCCTTTTAAAGCAGGGGTAATCAACTTTTTTTTCCGCTGGGCCGCATACCAATGACAGGTATTTTACGAGGGCCGCAACATGAGGATAAAGGAGAAAAAACACTATAAGACCAAAGCAGCATTGGACAAAACAAAATAGATAAAAATATTAAAACTCTCACATTTCCGGCTTTTATATTTAAATACTTTATAAACCCTTCGATCAAAAATACTCACAAAAAAAATATTTACTTTACGCATTTTTTACTGAGTTATATATGGTAGTTTCTATTTCCTTTCAAGACCAAGCTTCTTGTTTATATTCTACTATAAAAAAGTTTAAAAATAAGCAAATTGTGATAGATTTGATTGCTTCATTGATGAATTTTCCGATAAATTTTTAGTACATTATTCTTAAATAATTGAATTTTTTAATGTAATGGGCCATAACCAGGCCACTCAGGAATGGCCACCCGGGCACATGCGGCCCGCAGGTTGAGTATCACTGTTCTAAAGGGTTGTTCATTAGCGATATCGAGATTCGGACTTACAATTCGATCAAATTAATACGTATCCGGCTACAGTAGCTTCTAATTAAAATTGGATACTTTCCAAAATATAATAGGAGGTATACCCCTGAATGTAGTTTATTAATGGTTTTGTTACTGAAACCAAAATTAGGTACTTTACTTTCAAAGCATTTTACTGTCAGATTACTCGATGTTTATGCTTTGTATTAAGAAAAAGAAGTTTAACCTTTTATTTACCGCATTATGATTTACTGCAGTTTTTTTCATGCAGTATTTTTTTTTGGGGATCACTACATTGAAAAGTACGGGATATACATAAACAAAATACTTAACTTTGAGAAATTTAATTAGTTACGTAGCCAAAGGGAATTTTTTAAGGGGGGGGGTTCAAAAAATTCACCATTCTTATCGCTATTTTTGATTTTTTCGATTTTCAGAACAAAACAAGTAAAAACTAATTTTTGAATAAATAATTAGCTTAATTAATAAAAAATTTTTCATTTATAAAAAATATTTAATTAAATTTTTCGTATTATATATTAGAATTATAACCAATCGGAAAAAAAACAAGGGCTTTTGGGGGGGTTCCCCGGACCCCCCTTTTGTGGGCCCCTGGTTTGGGCAAAAAGTCAAAGATATTCAAATTACAATTTAAATTTTACATTGTTTACTTAAATCAAATCGTTTACTAAGGTCTTATTAAATCAAAAAAAAAAAAACACTTACCTTTTTAATTTTTTATTTTTTGGGAAAAAAATGACAATCTTCAAATTCGCTGAAAAACCATCAACGAAAAAGCAATTTTTGTTTAAAAATATTCGCCTTCCTGCAAAATGCTCATCATAAAAACCCCCGCTGCCAAAATCTTGTAAAGTGGATTTAAAAGAATATTCCCAAGATAGTCAGAGTATTGCAAAAAAGGTTATTCTATGTAATTTTAAAGGGTGGTACTTATAAGATGTCGGTAGATAAAGGGTTAAATAAGGGGAGGTATAAAAAAAAGATGTGTAGGAAAAAAGGAACGTCATTACGATAAAAATGTTATTTTAGTTATTATTACCATCAATTTTTCTATTAAAAACAGAATACATTCACAGCAGTCATTAATTTACTATAAAATAAGTAATGAAACAAAATCGTAATGAATACACTTCATTCTCTTTTTTGTAAAATCTACGCATTGTGAATCAAGTTGAATCACATAAATGAATATTTTTTTCTGGGGAACTGTCAGTAAAACAAAAGGTGGCAATCAATAATCATTAAATTAACATCTAATTATCACTTAAAACATCATTAAATGTCTTAAATAAGTAAGCATGGGCGTATTATGGGATGAGCATTGAAAGGTTCATAAGCGCGTATGATTTACAAAAGGATGTTTATTTACGCCAACGTTGAATTGGTTCAATGTCCACCGAAACTTGAGAAAGAAAACTATATAGCAAAGTATTCGTATAATGTAAAACCCGCACAAAAATTTAGTTCTGTTTTCAAACCAATGAAGACAAAAAAAAAAAAGTCACTTATATTTCTGAAAACCTCTCAGATGTGTTCGATGAACTCTAGGAAACATCTTTTTAGAACAAAATAAAAAATTCATCAATAATAAAAAAAAATAATTTTTAAGTCTCAATTCCTACTTAGATCAACAAAGAAAAATTTTATTTTAGCTACTTTTTATTAAATAGTTACAATTAATATAGATATGTACATACATATGACAGAATCACAACATTAAGTGGTAATTAATTTTATTAATTATCATTAAAGTATCGAATTGTGTCATCCAAAACAATCGTGTATATAAAATTTCAGTTCAACTGAAAGCTTTAAAGCGTGAGAAAAAAAATATTTTAAGGTTTTGACTCCAAAACAATAGTGTATTGAAAATTTCAGCTGAAAGGAGCGCTTTAAAATGTGAGAAAAAAAAAACCGTTTCAAGTTTTGACACAAGTCGCCAAAAATTATGCCAACATGGCTGCATTTGTAACTCTTTGAATAATTAGTCTTAATCAATTTTTATTCATTATAATAGTTAAATTACTGTATTGTCATTAAAAATTATCATGTATATAAAATTTCAGCTCAATTGAGCTCTTTAAAATGCATTTTATTAACGATTGAAAATTCCACCAAGATATATATAGAGAGAGTGTGAGCTAATAGTAGGAATTGAAAAATACTCTTCAATAATGCTAAATGAAGCTTGAAGTAGTGTGGCCACTTCGCGTAAGTCCAAGGTTGAGGGCTCGATACCGGGGGAATCGATAGATTTTCTGGATTCGAAAATCGTAGGCATGCATGTCATATAATTATGTGGCATGTGAAAGATCCCTTGGGTATCAATTATGGCTCTGGTACTCTCGGCAAAATTAAATCACAGCAATAATTAGCATCCGACGAGGGCTTGGATTAAAATTAATTCAAGCGTCAAAATTTGTAGGAAGGTCCGCCTCTAGATGGTGCCATTATGAAATGGCTCTTACATTTGGAGATTTGTCGTGTCTACAAAGGCTTGATTGTCAAAATATGCAGTCCATTAAAAATTAATAAATAAATAACTGCAAACGAGTAGGACAAGCGACAAAATGAGTGGGTGGAAAACTTGGCACAAATTCAGTTGTGAAATGTCGCCAACAGATCAAATTTGGCAACTAAAACAGATGTCCTTAAAAAGATCCAGAAGATCTTAGGATGATTATTTGATGTGATAACTTCAAAGGTTCTTCTGTCAGCTCGTATAAAGGCCATCATACAGGAAAGTAGCAAAGTTAGACTACTATTTCACAGCATGTATAATTATGAATACTGTGTAATACATTTTGAGATTTTCCAAAGTGAGTGAGTGTTTATTAACGTCGCACTATAAAGGAATTTGAGGGTTAAAGACTTTGAGATTTAGAATGCATCAGCTCCTCAACACCGCAGATCTTCAGTGGAATAAGGGCTCGAATTCATGACACGCCGGCCACGAATCCGTGTCCATGACTACTAGATTACAGTGGCCACAAGACAATTCCAGAATAAATAAAGATTTCTTCCGAAAGAATTTGCCTATTAACAGCAGGAAACTTTAGAAGCAGGAAGACGGTTAACCTCAACAATATATAGTGAATATGTATCTTATAATCACATATATATATATATATCGATATGTTACATAGATTATGTCTCTGATAACCATACATTTGCATTACATATTGAGTATCGTATATCTCAGCGTACAACCTTTTAGATCGCGCGGCACACCTAAACCTTCAAACTGCATTTTTTAATTTTTACATATATTCGCCTTATAAAGCGCACGCTCTTACGAAGAAGCCCCCGGTCACCCAACCGGTATAGTGGCTGACTGCGGTGCCGTAGGGACTGGGTTCGAATCCCGGAGAAGACATGGATGTTTGTAAATGTATAGTGGCTTCGCGGCATGGGGGTACTTTAAATAGCCACCGAGCCGCAAGTCCTCTCGTGTGGTTGGTGGAAGGGGAAGAGGGGTGGGAGGCTCCTGACCACCCCAGGGTGTTCTCCCTCTAAATTGGGGTGGAATCGAGCCAAATCGTACTGTCACCTGCATGGTGCTCAAAGCTACGACTAACGACAGGCGTTACTTAGCCCTTTGCCATGATGAATTTCGTGGGCCTTCATCTGGCCTTTGCCAATCAGGTGGCATTAGTAACAACAACAACGAAGAAACCTGAAATGTACACTTGCAATACTCTTTATTATTTGAGACTAGGTATAATGAATTGAGGGAATAATAAAAAATCATGCTACGGAATAAACCCTAATACAATTAAAAAGTCGCTTAAAAATGTGGTACACCTCGCAGTCTAAATGGAACGAAAGATGATTATTTATTAATGGATCAGAGTAAAGGTGAGAGAGAGATTGAGTGAGTGAATATTAACGTCGCACTGTTCAACTACACGAGGGCGACGGACCACGTAATTTCAAACCATGGTCAAGTGACGCGGACGACACCTGATCTGGCACCCCCTCTCCTAACTGCCACACCACACCAACGGGAGAACGTTTCAACTCTCGACAGATTTAACGTGCATCGCTGCCCTACACGGTGGGTCTTTATTGGTACTGGGCTCGAACTCATGACATGCCTGCCATGATCCGATACCTTGACTACTGGGCTACCGCAGCCCTGAGAGAGAGATGGGGTGAAGATGAAACAGATTCAATAATATGCATGAAGGATATAACAGAGGACGATTATGATGAACTTTTGATGTTATCCACACACACACACACACACAATGAAAGTTAATACGATTTGTCAGTGGCTTAACGGAGAATATTTGGGCCCCCCTGCAAAGTCAGTTTTTGAGCCCATAAGTTGGTTTTTACATAAGGCAGACAGGCTTTGTCCCTGCCCCCCGCAATACGGGGGTTGCGGGTGTACGTTACGCCACTGTGATATGTTCCTTTTTAAAAATAAAAAGCACGGATATATGTAGAAATCTGCTTTTTTTTATACTCATAATTCCTTTACTTTTATAGGTATCATGTTTTTATCCGGCGTGAAAGGCGTAACCGTCAATTTTGATCTTATTTTTTTGTGTTAAAAGTGCGTGTTATAGGTCTTATTATACGGTATACATGGTCTTACCAAGGGGACTCTAGGGCTGACCCCCCTGTCAGGGCGCAGCCATTTGATCGAATTGAAAATATTTTTCTGTAACAAAAAAAATTGGTATTGTAACGCGAGTAGTTAGGCAAAACAAGAAAAATTTGTCACAGCCTCATTTTAAAAAATTAAAGCAGTATTTATTTGCTTCCATAAGTTACTAAAAGTCCATTGGAAATACAAGCCAGGACAGTCTATTTCATGGGAGTTCAATCCTTATTCCGAAAGGCACTCGCTAATCCCTTTCTTTTCAGGGCTCCTCTCCAGTTTACTCCATCCAGGGCTCTACATCAAGTCTTCCATCCAAGGCTCTATCTCTCTGTTTCCTTCCAGGGCTCTCTCTCCGTCTCACTCCAGGGCTCGCTCTCCGGGCCACATTCGTCTCCTATTTGTGTGGCAAACACAAACACATTCCTGGTCTGTCTGGAATCTAAGGGCGCAATAATTCTCATCTAACTTCTGAACACTCTTATTCATCACACCACCAGGGTTTTATAACCCCATTCTCTCGGTACCGGCTTTCATACAGGCTTCGCCTATATGTCAACCTATTGTCACCGGCTCTCTTTAGATATTGTAACTTCCAGACTCGATGTTTGCGTTTGTCCGAGGTCAGACAATAAACAATGACCCCATGGTCACGTGCTCTTGTCACCTAAAGTCTGTTTGGAGCCATAAAACTTCGCATGAATAGAAAGGTGAGGTTCACCCCAATCGAAGACGTCACAATATATTTTTTGAAATATTTTTGAGTGTGAATTTGGTATTTCATTTAACGAATCTTATTTCCTCATTATGTGTACTCTGTATGTTTAATGTCAATTTTATATTGAAACTTGAAGGGTTCGAAGCGGGAGTATATGTTAAATCATGAAATTTGCTATGTTTACACTTATTTATTTTACTAGTAACTTTCTCTGCATCCAGGAGTGGGGTCCCAATGGACATTCCTTTCACCCATTCGATGTCCGGTGTCAGCTATCCAAAAGGGAACAGGAGTAATAAGAGTTTTTAATAGATGGAGAGCCACAAAAGATTTTTTTTAGTCTTGAGTGTAGTTACGATAAGTTTAAATAAACGCTTGTGACTTCCCACCATGAGTAAACTCATTTTCGAAGAAATTGGCTTGCTGAAATGGGCGATTTCTTATCCTACATTTTAATCGTTTGAAATAATTACAGGTAATTATGTCCTTAATTTCATATTATTTTGTATTTTTTAAGTCTTTATATACATATACAGTTATGATGCCTTTTTGTTCGTGAAAATTATTCAAACTTTTTATTGGTGTGTATCTATGTAAAGAATTTACCTTTTTTATTATTATAATTTTTTTGCTTTGGAAATAGGGATGGCATTTTCCATTTTTGTCCTGGGTGGCAAAACTGCTAGAGCTGGCCCTGATCTTACATTAAAATTTGGGCATTTATTTATTTCGAAAAAGTTTTTTTTTTGCCCTTGGGTTTTATTTTCTGTCATTAATCAAAGAAAATTGTAAAGAAACTACAAAGTCATCAATCAAAACAGTTGCCAACGACACCCTTTCTCCGAAAACAACAACACATAAACTTCGACTTTTATCATCACCAACATTTTACGAGAGAGACCTCCTTTAAATACTAATTTATCTTCTAAGTAACAATTATACAACTCAACCCCACTAAGAAAGAGTCTTAATGCATTTTCAGGCTCTGAGAACCACTACAACACCAGGGGAGGTAAATGTCTTGGCATCATTTTGGGAAGTCGAAGATTTCGAATGCTAGAGACAGAGATTGAGAGCTTGGTGCTTCCTGTGTGACAGTGTCGATGCTATCTCCCGTTTTAACAAGCAGGAGATGTCTGGCAATGCGGTTGTGGGCAATAGAAACATTTTTGGCTTCTTGTTTTTTTTTTGTTGTGTTCTTTTACAAAAGATTCCATTTGCAGTTTGATAAAAAAAAAAGGAGTTTCGAAGAGGTTGTTTGTTTGTGTGTGTGGAGGAATGACATTTTTCACTCCTTTATCTGTTACACCATGAGAGGTTATTCAAGTAAGCCATTTAGTATTGTTAACGCTTTTTTTAAGGTCAACTTCACCCAGTTACTAAATCAGTGATGTTATGCAAGACAACTGTTTAAAGTTGTCAATGATTTATTTGACCGCATTTCTTTCTCCACTCTATCAACACTTTGCATGTCCTTTTTCACATTGCCGTTTCAAATTATTCAGTTTTAAAGTCTATCTACCATGGAAATACCACTATTTTGATTTAGATTTGATGAAAGTCAAATTATAGATTGAACATTTCAAGTTTTAGAATTGCTCTCGATAAAGTTGTTTTTTTTTAATCTCTTTTCGAAAGAAAAATGGCTGAAAAATTTAAATTTTCTGAAAGGCGAAAAAATGATTGCTATTATTTTTAAATTAGAAAACAGTTAAATAATTATTTTACAACGTTCAGATAATTTTCATAAAAGCTGCTAAAATTTTTTTAGAATGCTAATGAAATCATTGTTTGAAATATGCTTATAATATTGTTAAGGGCTCACAGGACCCTTAACAAATACCCGTGCACTCGGGAAAAAAAACATCCTTCTTCAAACCAATGTAACTTAACAATAAAACGAAACAATAATTTGAAATTTTTACCACATGATAATCATATTATACATTATTCCTAAAAATTTCAGAGAATTTGAGAAGAAATTTAAAAAGTTATAAAGAGAGAAATAAAAATTAGACAATTTTTCAAAAATATGAAAATTAGTATTTTGCACCACGCAGGATTCTGAAGCACAAAATTGATCAAAATTTACAAAATTAATTTTACTTACAAGGAGAGGGCATGACTAAGGAAATTCATTTGGGATCGAGACTTGGTGATAGAGTCTCTTTTAGCGTGTTCACCCTCAAGTAATTTCGTCGAATGGCCAGTCAATTCGAGAAATCAGCCTTCAAAATTCGTGCTTAGCTTATACAATTAAATTTTACTTTCCGCAACGAGTTCGTAGCCTGATTGGTAAATCGTCTGCTTTCTATGCTGGAGGTTAGGTTCGATTCCACGCGATCAACTTTTTCTCTTCAATTCATTTAATTATTTTTTTAAATTAAATAAATTTATTTATGAAAGGTTTATTAAATATTAAATGACATTTTTGGTAATTATTTTGTATTTTATAAAATAAAAAATTACTTTGATTATATAAATAATTATATTAAATTTTATAAATATATTTTATTAATAAAAATTTTTATAATAAAATATATAATAAATATTAAATGATATTTTACAAAAAAAATTAGTTGCAAATAGTTTTATAGTGTGAAATACAATATACTATAAATAAAATATTATATATAATATAAAATAATTTATAAAATATATTATTTTTATTAAATTAATTATTTTATAATTAATATAAGAAAAATTATGTCTTTTTATATGTTATTAAATTAATTATTTTACAATTTTATAAAATATTTAATAATAAGTCCTTTTAAATAAATTTATTTAATTTCAAAAAGTTTATTTAAATAATTTTAATAAATTTATTTAAATTTCTATAATAAATTAATAATAATTTCAATAATAAATCATATTTTAAGAATAAACAATTTTAATAATAAGTTAATAACTTTATAATAATAAATTAATAACTTTAATAATAAATTAATAACTTTAATAATAAATTAATAATATTTTTTATTAATACTAATGCTTAGTAATAATTAATTATAATAAATAGTATAATATAGTATAAACAGTGATTAATTAATTAATTTTAATAATTAATTTTTAATTTTAGTTATTAATAATTTTTATTAATAACTATTTTAAATATTTTTAATTAATAATAATTTTTAATGATTTTACTAGTAAAAAATTTAAGTTATATATTTTAAATTTTTTTAATTTTATAAAATACAAAATAATTACAAAAAATATAGTTTAATATTTAATAAACCTTTCATAAATAAATTTATTTAATTTAAAAAAATAATTAATTGAATTGAAGAGAAAAAGTTGATCGCGTGGAATCGAACCCTAACCTCCAGCATAGAAAGCAGACGATTTACCAATCAAGCTACGAACTCGTCGCAGAAATTAAAATTTAATTGTATAAAAGCTAAGCATGAATTTTGAAGGCTGATTTCTCCGAATTGACTGGCCATTCGACGGAATTACATTGAGGGGTGGACACCCTAAAAGAGTACTACTATTACACCAAGTCTCGATCCCAAATGAATTTCCTTAGTCGTGCCCTCCCCTTGTTAGTATAAAAATGTTCACTTTTGAAGTTATACTAAATTTTAAAAAATTTAGAGAAACAAAAATATTTTTTAAGTACAATTATAACGAAAATTTTAAGAAAAAAAATTAATTGTATATAAAAAAAATTCTATTAATTTTTTTTTGAAAATTGATATACAAGTTATGAAGAGCCTTATTTTGAACACGTGTTACATAAGTTTCACTACTTATTTCTCAATAACTTCGGAAGTTTTTACAGTATCAACACAATTTTGGTACGAAAATGCTCAGAAATATTGAGGCTGTAACATATATTTTTCTCAAAAAATTGAAAAATTTGCAATTTAAGAGTCTTGTGAGATCTTAAGTGATTCAAGAGAGCAGAGCAAATATATATATATGTTTAATACCAGACTTAAATTGAATTGCTTTTCTTGTACGAAATTTATTGCCACGAACTCGTAGCAGATTTTGTATCGGTCGAGTCACGGGTACGAGGCCTAGTTCCATTAACCTCTTAACCCTGTCATATATAGTCTCTTTCAACCCTTGCGTTAAGTGCCTCGGACGGATATATCCGTCCTACAAAAATACAATTCCTTGCATTGTGCTGCTCTGTATAAAACTAATCCGACGGCTTAAGAACACAATAAAATGCATTGTCAGTGTTTGCACAAAGAATTTACTTAATTCAGAGAAAAATTTGCTTACTTATGCCTTTTCTTTTCCCCAATACACTGGATATACTCGCTTATGTGAAAAATTGTGTGATTGGGGAGCGAATCGCGTAACTTTTAATCGGCAGTTTCGGGGTTAAAGATCTATCACAGGGGTATTCAACCTTTTTTTCTGCAGGGCCGCATACATATGTCAGCTATTTCACTTGGGCCGTATATATATATATATGTTAGTTATTTCACGTGGGCCACAACATGGGGAAAATTGGGGGTGGGGGAAAGAAATGCTTTAAGACTAAGGTAACATTTTAAATTTAAAGTGTGGAAAATTGATCAAAATATTATAACTCCTGTTTTGCTTTTTTTAAATATTTTTTTTATTCTTGTCACTAACACTAAATTAGAAGCATTTAAGAAATACTCCTTCACAATTTTTGCATCAGTAAACGTGGTTTCATATATGATTACCAATAATATAACAAACTTCACATAAAATGTCTATGCTACCGTTGTGAAATTATTACCACTGACAAAACTCTTAGTTACTGTTGCAAAGATTATTCAAGAAAAACCCTATTTATCACCTCTTGAAAGAGATCTTCTAGGAAAAGTATCATTGTTTGTTCTTGTTTATGTTTATTTTTTAAATACATCACTTTCGTGACAAATCAAATAATTACTGATCCATGTTTGTTTTTCACTACAAAACAGTCAGCCTCACAATCGCCTTGAAACGATGTGTTTTTTCGATATATTTTGTGCTTGTAAGATATGAAAGATAGTTAAAAATTAGTTCCACACATAAAATTGTCTCTAATCCACGCTGTCTTTTATCACAAATCGTAACCATTCCAAACAGAAAAAGAATATCAATCCATACCCGTATGAGACCGACAGCAAGAAGCAAAATTGATATATCTGATTTCTTGACAAAGAATTTCCCACGAAATTTTTATTACTATGTTGACAATTACAAGTAAGTGAATTTCTCACAACAATGGGGCGTGGCTGGGCCACTTAAAAAGGCTCGGTGGGCCGCAGGTTGAGTATCGCTGATCCATCGTGTAGAAATGCTGGCGCGCGTTAAATCTATCAAAGTTGAAAGTCACTTCGGAGTGGTGAGAGAGTGGAATGCCAGCTAGATGACATCTTCGTCATTTGACCGTAGTCCAATATTCTGAGTTTGTTGTTAATAACTCTCTAATAGTTTCAGAGCGTGACGTTAAAAAGTTACTTATCCATCAACTTAAAGAAATATTGGTAAAATATTAATATCAAGGCATTTTATTTTTAAGCAGATTATATGAATTATAATTCGTAAAATCCGGTGTATACTTTCAAGCTGAATTTTTTTAATTTTTAGATACATTCGCCGTATAACGCGCACCCCCTTTTTCACGAAGAAATTTGAAATATTAGTATACATTGCTCTTATGTTTTGAAGTCATTTATTTAAAGGTATTACCCCAGATTTTTGAAAAAATAGTATTCTTCTAGAACTACAACTCTTTTAGTTCATAAGGCAAGTCATTTCTTTTGAATAAATAGTATTTCTATTTTATGTAGAAGTAATTTTTTTAATGCTCTTTTCTTTTGTTATTTTTAAAGCTATTTTTTTTTATATCCAGCGTATAACGCACACTCTTAAGTTTCTACCTTATTTTTTGTGTTAAAAGTGCGCGTTATACGCCGGATTTTACGGTACAATGGACATCAAGAGTTGGACCGTTGAAGATGCGGGCCATTTTGTTAATAGTAAAAGTGCTAATCACACACACACACACACACACACACACACACACACACACACACACACACACACACACACACACACACACACACACACACACACACACACACACACACACACACACACACACAACAGAAACACACAAACGACACAAAACACAGAAAACACACACATACAACACACACCCACATGACAACACACAACACTCATTATCCTCATTCTGAATGGAAAAGCTATCACTTTGAAAAGATGAAAATAAAGTTAATTTTTATTCAAATCCTTTAGAATGAAACAAATTTTATTTGTATTACATAAATATCTTTATTTTTATCCTCATTAATGAATGAGTTATTTCATTAGACTTTCAAAAAAATAAATTTGACGGAAAGTTTTAGAATTATATAGAAGAAGGTTCTAATTTTTTATAAAAGTATTAATGCGTTCACAATAACTTTTTAATTTTAATTTTAAAATCTGAACTCTGTATTAAATAGAATAGAGATTATTAACACTGTTAAAATTTTAAAAAATTAATACATGTAGACTGAAAAAACGAAAACTTGTTTAAATTATATAACATTGACAGTTTTTTAATTTTTCTATTATAAACTGTAGAATTTAGAAACAGTTAACAGTATTTAGTTACATTATAGCAAGTTTAATATGCTGAAAAATTTGTATTCAAACCTTTTACTGCATCAAAAATTTTAACACTGATTCAACAATTAATAAATGATTAAATAGTTACACCTGGGGACTATACAATAACGCAAAACTCTGCATTTAGAGAAAGTTATCGTGAAAATTTCTGAGCTATTTCTTTCTATTTTCTCATTTAATCGTTAGACATCAGAAACATTTTATACAATATTTATTAATAGCGTAAATATAATATTATTGATTGCGCAATAATTTGTTATTGATACTTTATAGAAAAAAAATAAGTATTAAAATCAAAAGGTTGATAAAAATATTATTGGATCTTGTAAGGTTTGTTTCACCTAATAAATGTTGTTTTTAATAAATAAATTTAAAAAAAAATCGATGTTAAGTTTTGTCAGTGTAATATTGAATATTTCATGAAAAAAAAATGTTCTAATAATACGAGTCTAAATTTTTTTTAAGACTTTTTTTTTACTCTCAGTAATATTATGCCTATTTTTAATTTAAAATTTATTTCTAGCAATAGCAGTATTTTCTTGTTGATTCATAAAATAACACATGAAAAAGATTGATATAAATTTCAAATATTTAATGATTCTTACAGCAAAGTCTTTCAAGTATCAAAATGCCACTTTTCACCATTATCGAATGAAAATCGCGACAAACAAATTTGATTTCAAAGAAATCCAACTGCACGCTATTTGGTAAATTACAATCACTTTACCATCCCTTCCAGTTCTTTTATAATGCACACCCCGAACCCCTCGAGGAACTCATCGAAAAATGGGAAATTAATCAAATAAAGAAATTTTTACTCTCTGAAAGTGAATAATATATATTGAAGTACCCCTCGATCTGGCAGTAGTACGTTGAAACCAGCGACAAATTTCTTCAGTCATCCTAATTTTCCCTAAGTAAAGTGCGCGAGTCTCCGTCTTCAATCATGTAGATAAGGACCATCCAGAGCGACTGTGCAGAGCCTATATCATCCTTCAAGTCTTAGGACTTTATCAGTGTTGACAAGTTCGGGAACGGCTGCCATTAAAAAAAGTCTGAGGGAGAAGATAGAATGACAAAATAAAAAAAATAAGATTAAAATGACCGGGGAAAAGTTGACAACCGTGGATATGGGAGAAGAAATTTAGAGAAAGAAAAAAAAAATGTGGAAGAGCGGAATTGTTTATAGGCAATGAGGGCCTGTTGATGTTTAAAAACCACTCAGAGCGAGATATATGTGAAAGATAAGTGGTTAAGGAGGTTCCTACTGTTGATTTAATGTGCGGAGAGGGACGTTGTGAAATAAAAGAATGGAAAAGAAAGAAGAGCAATTAGTGCCGAATGTTATCTGGTTATGCAGATGAAAGCGTTTTAATTCGTTTTGGGGATGTTTTGTGTTTTCTGGGTTCGTTGGTTGGTTTTTAATGAGAAAAAAAAAATGTAATTGTAAAATGGGTACCTTAATCGAAAATCAATGATGGAAAGGGCAATTTTTGCTGTTGATATTTTACCTCGTTTGAATGCTTTTGTTTACAAAAGATATTGTTAAACTAATCAGTAGAATGGAAATAACTATATTGAAAATTTCGAATGAACTTCAGAAGAAAAGAAATAACGTCAGTCAGTGGCGCACACAAGGGGGTCCTGGGGGTCCAGACACCCCCAAAGCCCTTGATTTTTTTCCGATTGATTATAATTCTAAGTATATAGTACGTAAAATTTAATTAAGTATTTATTATTAATGATTAATTTTATTAATTAATGCTAATTATTTATTCAATAATTAGTTTTTTACTGTGTTTTCTTCCCTAAAATCGACAAAATCAAAAGGAGCATGATACAAGAATGGTGAACGTTCGACCCCCCGGATTCCCCTTTGAAAAATTCCTGTGTGCGCTACTGACGTCAGTGGCTCACACTCCTCTTGTCCTGAACCCCCCAAAGTCCCTGATGTTTTTTTCGATTGACTATAATCCTATGCTGGAAGGACGTATAATTTAATTAAGTATTTGTTATTAATAATTGATTTTATTAATTAATGCTAATTATGTAATCAATAATTTAATTATACTGTTTTTTGTTCTCGAAAATCGACAAAATCAAAAGAATATGATGGGCGACGTATTGGAGCATGATACGAGAAAGGTGGACTTTTCACCCTGGACACCCTCACACCTGGAAAAATTCCTGTGTGCGCCCTTGAATAACGTTACTCTTTATTAATAATATTGGTATATATATACAGTCGGACTTCTATTTAATGAAGTCGCTAAATCCCAGATAAAAGCTCGCTATATGGAAAATTCGTTATATAGAGGTTCATCTTTTAATATACTTTATAAACCAAATAAAACAAATTTTAACTTCATAAACACTATGTATTAAAAAAAAATTATTCACACATTTTTTAAAATTAATATATGCGTATTTTATATATCATACTCATAAAAAAAGAAAAGAAAAACTGCAAGGAAAACAAGAAAAAAGAATGCCAAAGAATTTACTGTATTTTCAATATTAAGAAAATATTTTTATACAAAAATTAATCAATTTTAAGGACATTTTATAATTAAAAGCATACAAGAAATATTAAATATACATTATTTTATAATTTGAACACGGGACAACTCCACTGAGGGCGAAAGAGGATATCGAAGATGCTTCTAGTGAACTGGGCAATGGGGGTTAAGGGTTGCATATCTTGGATGAAAAGTCCAGAAATCTATTGCTCTCGGCGAGTTAGGATCTAATAAAACCAGTTCAAGATTTATGACCACCATAAAATGTTTTTAAAGAGAGAATAAGTCGAAATGTCCAGAAATACTTAAAAAAAAAAAGAAAAAAAAAAAAGGGAAACCAAAAATTAAATCACAAAAGAAAAAGTTCGTTATATAGAAACGCACTTCGCTATGGAGAGGTTATTTTACGAAGAAAATTACGAAATGTTCAAGGATCCAGGAAAAAGTTCGCTATAGAGAAAAATTCGTAATATAGAGGTATATATATTTCATCCAAATTTATCGACTCTTTGACGTAAAGTGAAGGCAACCCAAGATTTTTGTCTTGTGTTAATTACTTCTGTTTAAATTTTAATGACATGCATTTCTCATTGACTGCTACTATCATAGTACGATCAGGACTTTCCCGCCGAAATCCAGGATGCATCCCTCACTGACTCCCTAGCCACGCCTCCTTGCCACAACCCCACAACGAATCAGGAAACTCGCACTCAGCCAGGCCCATCCACATCAGGCCACATCTACACACTCGATATGGGATGGAGGAACGCTTCGCGTTCCGTTTCCCAGAGACGTCAGCAACGTCAGCAGCAACTATCATAGTACTGACAAAATCAATTCCTGCAGGTTTTATCAAAATGTCTCAAAATCTTAATTATTTTTGAGACAGAAGTCTGCTCCTTCATTTTACTCAGTTATCTTCCAATATGTGTCACAGAACTTATTCAAGACAGCTTCAGAGCAACATAATCCAATGAACCAAAGTTATCGTAATGTAAATGAGAAGGAATTGAAATGGATTGGCATTATCACAGCTGGCAATGATAACAGAACACAATGTTGTATTTTGTGAAGCTTTCATAATGGACATTTCTTAAATGTCTTAGTTTATATTAATGCATATCTTACTTTTAACATCATGCGTGTTTTGATAAACTTTTTACTGGATTTTAGCTTAGCAATTGTTAAAAAGAATCGTATCTAATCAGTAGCGCACATAAGAATTTTTCCAAGGGGCGGGGTTGAAAGTTCTCCATTCTTGTATCATGCTATTTTTGATTTTGTTGATTTTCAGGAACAAAACACAGTAAAAAACTAATTATTGAATAAATAATTAGCATTAATTAATAAAATTAATCATTAATAACAAATTATTTAATTAATTTTACGTATCATATACTTAGAATTATAACAATCGGAAAAAATCAAGGGCTTTGGGGTCCGACCTCAGGACCCCTTGTGTGCGCCACTGTATCTAATGTACATATATACCTGACTATCGAACCGTGATTTTAAAAGGCATAAATGGATATTTTTATGATATTTAGTGTCAGATTAGACACATGTATAAAATTGTTTTAAGGATTATTTGACAAACAAAATTATTTAAATACATTATTTTGGAAAAAATTAACTTATATAACCTTTTTCATAAGTTTTTTGAAAATTTTATTATACAATATTTTGCCTGTATATAGTCAGACCTCTGTACAGAGGCTCAACTATGATTTTTGAAAAATTCACATTATATTCAGAGTTACAACCCATTGAAAAAATTATCGGCGTTTTTTTCTTAATATTTCTCCCCTCTGTTGTCGTAAGACATGGATAAACCCACTTCTAAGTTATATATTTCAAAAATTCTAGTTGGGCCTCTTTACAGAGATCTGAGTTATAGACAGGCAAAATATTATTATTATAGAAGCATTTTTCACAAAAGGAGACTATTTTGAAAATGGGTCATTCTATGTGTTCATTTTTTGTCAAAATATTATATTTAAATAATTTTTTATTGCCGTACTATTCTTAAAGCAATTTTATATACATTTCCTAATCTAAGTGACACTAAATATCATAAATATTATCCATTTATACACTTTTGCAAAATCACGATTCCGAACGTAGTCGGATACCTTAAGTAGAGTAAGAGATAAATAAAATAAATAGAATTATCCCCTGCAATGAAATACCATAACAGGCATCGGTGAATATAAAGATATTCTACTAATTTCTTTAAAAGCTCAATAATTTAGTATATTTATTTCCTTTACCAAAATCCGGATGCAGGATTTTTGACAAAAGTATATCCGGATCCTGTTGCCGTTTTGATTGTTAAGGCAACCACGAAATGTCAGAATTTCGCGCCACTTTTTGATACATTCGATTCGAACGTGATAAGCAGATTTTTTCCTGTTGCCAATCGTGTTTAACCAAATGTAACGCCGCAAAAATATTACACACTCTAAGGCACGATTAACACTCTTTTCAACGCTACAAACGTTTTAACTCGCATCGCAAGCTTTCATGGAATAAAAATAAGCTAAAACGAGCTACATCCTGAAATTCACAGATCCAGAACGTTGCATTTCTATTGGCTTTTATCCATTTAACGAGAACGAATAATTAACCAGTATGACCAACCTTTTTAATTTGTTTTTGTTTCTACTCTTATTATAAAAACAGGAATAGAGGCATCTGCATTCGAGAATGGAGTTGATGAAACGTTCGTTGAAGCGGATTGGTTCTTCGAGTATTCCATTATTAGCATAAAACCCCGGGAAATAAGAAACGGAAAATTTTAAAATTAGCAATAGTAACAAGAAGTTTTCCGAA
>BMAV01011559.1:84662-103595 GCA_019973955.1 Trichonephila inaurata madagascariensis | reverse complement strand
CGTTTGTAGCTTTGGCGTCAAAGTGCATTATTATTGCATTCACTACATTTTTGAAGAAGGGGGCGAAAAAAATTGTGATTAAAAAAGGGGGCCCCAGCATTGAAAGTTTGAAAATGGGTTAAGGTATCCTACCATTGGAACCGTGATTTTAAAGCGTATAAATATATTTTTGTGATATTTGTGTCATTTAGATTGAAAATGTATATAAAATTGTTTTAAGAATATTATTAAAAAAAAAATTATTTAAGTACAATATTTTGCCAAAAAGAACACAGAATGACCCATTTTCAAATGTCCTCCTTTTGTAAAAAAATGTTTATTATAATAATATTTTGCCTGATATAGCTCAGATCTCTACAAAGGTCAACAAAATTTTTTGAATTATATAACTTGTAGGTTTATCTATATTTTACGCAACAGAGTTGTTGAGTTGATTGAGTTTGGGTTTTTAGGGGAAGAGACATTTTTGACTATACTGCCCCAAAACATTCATAGGTCTCGGTTAGACAGGAAAAAGAAGAAAAAAAATTTGGGATGACAAGAGGGGGGTCGAAAATAGAGAAGGATACTGGGGTACCCGGGGTCATCCACCCGTTTTTCCAAAGATAGTAAACCCCTTGGGAAAAGGGAAAGGATCACTGGGGGTCCCCCGATTTGACACCCGTATCCACCTAAAGAAGGTGAGCCCCCTGAGGTCCCAACAGAGGGGAGAAATTTTAAAGAAAAAGTGCCGATAATTGTTTCAATCAGCGGTAACTGAAAACAATGTGCATTTTTCAAAAATCCTAGTTTAGACTCTCTGGAGGATTCTTTACTTTATGTAAGCGAAATATTATTATTTTAGAAGCTTTTTGGAAAAGCAACAAGTTAATTTTTTGCCAAAGTATTGTACTTATTTTTTTTTTGTCAAAATTTCTTAAAACAAATTGTATACTTGTATTCTAATCAAATGACACTAAATATCATGAAAATTTCCATTTATGCCCCTTTTTTAAATCACGGTTCCGAAGATCGATACCTTTAAAACAGGTTTTAAAACGATAAAAACTATTTTATCCCATACAAGAAATGTGTTTGTTTTTCTCATGAAATTAAGGCAGTAACCGAAAATAGTGAATTTTTTCAAAAATCATAGTTGAGCCTCTGTACAGTAGTCTTTTTAAAATCATGGTTCCGAACGTAATGGGATGCCGTAATGGCTTCAAGTGCTGAGTTCGAGTCCCAAAGTTTAAAACCCAATGAAAAAGGCTTACAAAAAAAGGTTTTTTTAAAGTTTAAAAAGAGAATGGTATTTGTCTGCTGCAGTTATTGTAATCGGATTAGGCTCAAAAATATAAGTCTGTCCCACACCCACACACAAATAACCCTCATATTCATTCTAATGAATAGCACCATATTTAAACTTTTTATTATAATAAAGCAAATGCATATTTAAAACGTTTACAAAAGGTAAGATTTATTGAATTTCCTGTATAATCTAGTTAAAGAAATTTAGTGGATTTGCTTTTTGGATAAAAATTAGGTAAATAATATATAAAAAAGGCTGTATATAAAAATGTTATTTAGGTATTAATATTGGGGAAAAACCGCGGAAATATTATAATTGATCTTCATGATGAAAATAAATTTTTTTCTGCATTTGTATTGTATTTGATTATGACGTACCATTTTGCAATAAAATTTTATTAATAATAATAATAATTCTAATGAATTGTTTTAGTAAACAATCTTCACAGTGCAATTTTTATTGCAACAAACAAAGGAAGGAATTAGCAAAACATTTGGAAATACCTTTGATTTTAATCACAAATATTTCTGAAAATATTTAATCAAAATTTCTATTGCAATAACATGAATCATTTCATTGGTTAGGTATAATAAATTAATGTGCGTATTAATTCCTTAGAAAATCAATTTTTATGAATGTCAAATATTTTTTCCGTCTTAAGACAGGTTTTAAAAAATCGCATACAACTATTTTAATCTCATCATCTAAGAAATGTGGTGTGTTTTTTTCATGAAATTAAGTATACGGTATTTATATTTTTTCAGTTTTAATTAGTATTCACTAAATTCAAATATCAAAGACAAAATATCTCTTACACAGAGGTCATTTCAAAACTCTTCTCTCTGTTCGTATTTCATATTCAAAACAAAATATAATTAATTTTGAAATAGTTTGAAAATACTATTTTAAGTGTTTTTTAATCAAATACGTTAGATGCATATTTTTTTTCAAAGATTAGAAACGTAAACATTATTATCATTTTTCTAATTGATGAAAAATATCATTTGATTTCGTTAAAATTTAATGCGTATGACGGTTTTGCTAAACCTAAAGTGATGATTATGCAACAAGCAATTCAATATGTAAATAATAAATCAATTATACATTTCAACATTTATTATGTTTTTCTTCTAGAAACGATGGTATGAATTAAAATGAAACAAAATTGAAGATAGGCAAAGAATACTAAATACCGAGCTCGAAATTAAGAGCAAATTCTCACACTAATCATTTTTCATTCTAGCATTTTATTTCGAACTTTAATCAAAAGCAACGGGAAGTGTAATGGATGATATTCTACGTGATGGCTTGAAAAGACAACTTTTCGTGGAACCTGATTGCTAATAACTTATTCAAATTACTCCTGTCTCCTGAATCTCCCCCGAAACTATTCCAGTGTTCGAGGTTTCCCAGATAAATTGACTGAAAACTTTTCCTAAATAAGGAAGAGAGAAAATGAGTTTTAGTTCATTAAGTCTAGGAACAATCTTTCGCAAATTACTCAGTCAGATAACACTTTCCCCGGGATCCGAATTTTTAGCGTTTCTTTATTTGGTCTTTTGCAGCCAGGGGGCGCTCAAATAAAGGACGGAGATATGGTAATTTCCAATGCTTTCCCGAAGATGAAACAAATAATTTGGGAATATTTAACATCAGAAATCTTTCGTACACATGTGGTCGCCAGATGTAATGACGTTCTTTTTCGAAGGGGTTATTTCTACATGTATTCTATTTTGAGGGTTTGTTGAGGTGTTGAGAGATTGTTTAAGTTTGAAAAGAAATTGATTCAATGAATGCAATAATAAAACTGAACAAAATTTTATAATATTTATTTAACAAACATGGCAAATATTATCATATTGGATTCTTTTTGTGAGGAAAAAAATATGTTTTTCTTTATGTAATCTATGCGATATTAGATCTATAGTACTAAGTAATTATTTTCTTTTCCTTTCCCGTTTCCATTTTCCATTTAAACAGAAAATTTATTATAATAATAATTAATACTATAAAGTAATTTATTGTGATTCAGATATAAATATTTATATATATATACTCTTTAATAACATAATATTGATTTTTCAGAGTTTTTTTTTTAAATTGTATTTAACTTTTAATGGGAAGACATTATAAATTCCAAACAAGGATATCTAGACATTCCCTTTGACAGCCAGTGTTATTTTAAAATATTACAATTTTAATTTGAAAATGTTAGTTGGGAAGAAAGAGTGTGTGTGCTTATATATGATCACGTGATAGAAGTGATAACTTCAAATATTGTAATGTTATTTCAGGGATTAGTTCGGTGAATAAAAAACAAGGGGATATTAGTATTGTTACGTAAAGATATTTATTCATTATGTCTGCACTCATAAAGTAATATTTTTTGTGAAATATACAAAAATATTTGTGAATTAATCATATTCTAAGAAGGAAACAATAGGTTTATGGTAGCTGAAATAGGTTATATATACTTTAGATTCAAAACTGATTAAATATCTAAGAAAAAATTCTGTCAACCGTTGTTCCCTACATCGTCATGTTTTCATTTGGATGCTTTGACATAGCTAAATTGCATTTTGATTTAAAAAAAATCTACTTATGTCTTTGATTTGTCTTTTAAAAAATCTACATTAAAATCTCCAATTAAAATTTCAGGTAATTTATTCAGAAGAGACGATCCGGCTTTGTGAATTTTGGTTGTAATTTAACAATATTCAATTATATCCATGAATTCATTTAAGCAAAGGAAGGCAGGTAGCTGTTTGGGAAGAGAGAAATCTAGGTCAAAACCTTTCAAAAGGAATTTAATCAGAATATTTACATCCCATAATCTATAGCTTATACTAGCTTTTTTGTCATTGTATAAACGTTTTGTACAAGTATATCCGGTGCTGCTGCAATGTAAATCTTCTTAATTATGTTTTGTTCCATTGTATTTAAATTATTTAATGTAACTTAATTTTATTACTTTAAACTCTCTCTTTAAATTGTTTTAATTTTCGTCTTAGATTTAAAGTATATTTAAGTAATTATATGATTAATAGAACTATTTGTTCATTGCTATTCTGATTCGCTAGCAAAAATAAATATTTATTCTTAAATTTACTGCAATATTGCTAATAGTAATAATAATACTTTTTACTTAGTTCTGTAAAAAATTGTCCTTTCTCTACATTTTAAGTTTAATTTTAGTGTAGGATTTCTGTATTTCTCAAAGCCTATTTTTAAAAAATTATTACATGTTTAATTTGCATGCTTCTAATAGGATTAGAAAAAATCCTGCCTATCATAGAAATAGGTGGTGGGGGGAGCCCCACTTAGATCGCAGCTATAGATAAAATATAAGATTATATTAACTTTCATGGCGTATTGGTGGAGGGGGAACAGACTACCGCAATTCATGTCTTATCGGAATGGCAGGGGGTGGAAACGTCCTTCCTTTGGTGATATGTCTTTTTAGGGGAGGGGGTCGCGGCGACCTTGAGCACTATTTCCTATTTAAGAAGAAAAAAGCCGAATGAGCGTTACAATCCGAGTGTGACGTTCATTCAAGTTCCTTATCCAGAAAAATGTGCGTAAAGAAGTATTCATTTAAAAAATAAATGAAAATAATCATTCAAATACAAGAACTGTATACCGTACAACACGCACTTTCAACACAAAAAAAAAAAAAAGATAAAAATTTACGTCTGAGAGTTATACACAGGGTATAAAATAATAAATAGCTTTATAAGGCTAATATAGAGATGAAACTAAAAAACAATAAAAATTAGACTTTTCTACACGTATCGAAAAACTAAAGGTTGTAATTCGTAAAGGTTGTTACCATTTCTTTCAAAGACCTAGGATAACACCTAGAATAAGTGTTTTCAAAATATTTGAGCATTACGTAAGTGCATTTCTGGTTTATTCGTATAAAAACAGGCGCGTGTTACACTATGAATATAACTGAAAACTTTAAAAATGCAGTTTGAAAGTATTTATCTAAGTTATTTACCAGGTTATATGGTAACTTATATTCATTTCACGCTTCTGTCCCAATAAAATATATTTAAGATTTTGCTGTGATTTTCATTAAGCTTGAAGTACACCTAGAAAACTTATTGTACTATATGAAAAGAAAAATTGTCAAATTTGAAAAAAAAAATACAGCAAAACATATTATAAAAAAATATCAATTGATAGATTTCAAAGGAACAAAATTTTATCCATTAGACAACAAGTATTAAACTTTACAATTATACTCAAATTGAAAAAAAAAAAAATGCATGAGTTTTATTTTAGAGTTTAATTCTCATTTAGCCCATAAATTTATTCCTTTTAACAAAACTTAAAGTACTCTTATTCAATTCCTACTATTAGCTAAATTTCTCTTTATATATTTATTTACATATTTATCTGGTTAAAATTTTCAATCGTTAATAAAATATTTTCTATTCATCCAATCAAGTTCAAATATTTTTTTTTTAATTTGTAGTGTGACACTTGATGTTAACACAGTTTTTATAAATATTAATTTAATTTAATTTATTACCAGTTTTTGACACTAGCTTACATTCGTATCTATTCTTGTAGCAATGTAACTGTAAAAACGAAGACAAAAGTTGGTGTGGAAAACCTGTTTTCAGCCAAACTAGCCAAACCGGTTGTGCATTGTTACAACAATGCAAAGAAAGCATGCTCTGTTTTAAAAAATTCCTACTATTACTCTCTTCCTATATGTAGAAAGACCATGAACCCCAAGACCCCAAAAACCACGAACCACAGTTTAAGAGCCGCTGGTGTAAAATATTTTTCCTGTTCCTTCCTCAAGTCATATGTTTTCAGTCATCATGGCTGTTAACATAAAAGCTATTCTCTCAAAAAATAAATAATTTTTTTTTGTTAATACAGTCGGACCTCTATATAACGAAGTCGCTAAATTCCTAAAATTGTTCGTAACATGGAAAATTCGTTATATGGAGTTCATCTTTCAATATACTCCATAAATCACATAAAACAAATTTTAAGTTCGAAAACACTATGTATTAAGAAAAGTAATAATTCATACCTTTTGTAAATTAATGTATATTTATTTTATATATCATAACTATAAAAAAGAAAGAAAGAAAAATTGCAAGGAAAGTTTCTTGACGCTTTTATCCACTTCCTAAAGAATGAAATGTATTTTTTGATACTCAAACACTTACGTTTCAACATTTTCGAGCTACAAGAAACAAAATTACCAGTACGACTGTTCAACACTACTGATGAATGGAGACTGTTTCAAGGACACGAGGTAACTCCACTGAGCGTGAAAGGGGATATCGAAGATGTTTACAGTGAACTGGACATTGGTAGTCAAAGGTTGCACTTCTTGGATGAAACGCCTAGAATTATATTTTTTTGCGGCGAATTAGGCACCTGATAAAAACCAGTTTAAAATTAAAAATGTGTAAAAAGCGAGAATAACTTGAAATGTAAATAAATACTTTAAACGAAAGGGGGGATTGAATCACAAGAGGAAAAGTTCGTTATACAGAAAATGCACTTCGCTATAGTGAGGTTATTTTACGAAGAAAATTGTGAAATTTTCTGGGTTCCAGGAAAAGTTCACTCTATAGAAAAATTCGCAATTTAAAGGTTCGACTGTAGTTTCATAACATAACATTTATATTAATTTCAGGAAGTTTCAACATTTTTTTTTCTTAGTTTTTGTAAATTTTACATTGGCATTTCACATTTTTAATAGTGAAAAGTGTGGGTTTTTCCACTCTGTGAGTAACTGAGATTGAAAGCGAAATTTTCGTTGTACTATAAAGATAAAAGGATAATTGGCCACGGACCTCGTAATTTTGAACCTCCGTCAAGTGATGAGGTAGACACCTGAGCTGGCACCTCCCCCTTCTGAATACCAAGCCATACCAATGGGGAGAATTGGAGCCTCGAAAATTACCAGCTCTATTACAAAAAAAAAAAAAATCCTCATTTTGTATTTAGAGAAGTTTTTTACTTCGTGAAATTTTAAAATATAAAATCTACTTATTTCTTAAACTTTTCATATAAATCCTTAAAAAGTATTTTATTTAACATTTACACAAAAATAAGTGTTTTTTAAATTCAGATTTTTTTTTTTAAAGCTGCAATCAATGAAGTTATTTCACAGTCTTAAATAATTACTATGAAAATCTGTATATGAGGTATTTTAATATGTACCAATTATTTTGTTTTGTCATAGTTTCTCAATGCATTGCACGATTTTATTAAAATTAGAGTAACATGGTTTGAAAATTCATGAAATAAAAGATTTTTTTTTTATACAGCATTCAGCAAAATTGATGGGAACAAAAACTACATAAAAAAAGAAATCTTTATCTGAATATATTCAGAGAAGTACAATGAGTTAACAACTATTCTCCATAGCATATTTGTCGCAAAATGAGGTTTTATGTCTTTTATTTCTCAAAAAGACATAAAAAAGCAAAGGTTCTATAACAATATATTACTTTAGGTACAAACTCATGAAGCATGGTCTATGTATTTCATATTTTTATATATATATAAATTATGTATCACTATATTTCTTACGAACTAACGTATATTATTGTTAAGTTTTCTAAAATGTATAATCTTATTTCGCCTTTTGCGAAATTTAATTAATATCATATCATTATTATATAAATATTCTGTGTTATGTATATAAATTATACACATTATAAATATTGAGTAGAATGCTTATACGTATGTATAAAATAAAAAATTCAACTTTCTAAGAACATTTACCAGCAAGACTTTAATTCACAGAATAATGTTTAATATATCCTTAATTTTATATACGATATGCAACTTTGGTAATATGTCATAAAATGTGCATACATACATACATATTTAATTCATTTTTTTCAATTTATAATCAAAATTACGAAACCCTGCATCCCAAATATAAGCTTAAAGAAAGTAGGTGAATTCTATTTCTTTTTGTTTTTCATTACAAAAGGCGAAACAATGAGAAAAGAAATCTTGCCCTATAGTAAATTTTTTTGCATTCAGAGAAACAAATTAAAATAAGTAGCATTATTTCCTGTCAAGTATATTCATTTCATGGGCCGTTTTTGCATGCAAATAATTCATTTACCCTGTAAAATAGTTTCTTTAAATTAAACCATAAATATTTCTTTTCTTTTTTTTTAAATAATTTTTTTAGCCTGTATGAAAGTAAATCCTCATATAAAAGGAAGGATATAAGAATTGGTTTTCGTATTAAATGCAGTGTAAACGTCTAAATAAAAAAAAGAATCGCATTAAGAACTAATTAAGTGAACTTTAGTCCTCTATATTATAGTGCAAAAGTTATCATGTAATTATTTTGAAATTTTTTTGTGCCATTTCGGGACGACGGAAATATTTTCCAATTACACACGTTCCAGCTCTACTGTATTAACAAGGAATCTGTTGAAGCATATAGAATCTTTGAAAATACTTTTATTGGTATTCAAGCAGTACATGGTAAAGAGATATCTTACTGACAAACACAACTCCTGCGTAGCTTAATAACATAAATAGTACAACTAATGTTAAAACATAATAGACAAAACTTAGAGATATCAAAGTACTTTGAAGAATAGCAATTTGACGTATCGTTATCGAGGGTCCCAAGCGATCTCTTATCATAAATGCCACGCCGTATACAATGGTTGTATGTCACGCGACAGTAAATGCTTGATTTGACAGCTATTTCGATGTTCGTTATCAATATTGACTAAAGCGGGAATCATCACTAAAGTTGAGATGCATCTAGCTAGCCATAGATCGAGAGTCTCAAATTTGAATTAAGACAGTGCTTGTTATAATGTCAGTACGATTCATTGAAAGAACATCTGTTCCTGAGTCCATTGCCAATCAGCCTTCTTCAGACACTGTTTTCTAACGTTACCGGATAACTGGATCATGAATAATGACCAAATCTCTATCTGGTAATAACCAATAACCGATGCCACGTGGTAATTGGTTTGAGATATTGGGGTGGCCGGACCTATCTTTAATGATGCTTCTTGGAGCGTCGTCTGATTCAGCATCCGTTGATTCGTCCTTCCCTAATCCATTGTTGTCACCACCCAGGAGCAATCGTTTTGCTTTTGTGGTTTAAATGTGAAGATCATTTCACCGAGCTGGAAAATATGTTGCACTGAAATTTACTATACTTCCCACCAAAGTATGTCCACTATTCGTAGCAGCAATATGGTCCTTCTGAGGCAATTCTAGTCACATCTTAGGCAATCAAGCTTACTACTCCATTCTAACGACTCTACCATGCAAACATATCGGTTAAATAATCCCAACTCATATCAGTTGGGGATTATATTTTTAGTAAATATATATATATATATGATAAGTTTCAAGTCATAGCCAATCTTAATTTTAAAAACGGTTTTTCTTCAGTGAGCTATCTACATGTTCTGTCGCTGAGAGAAAAAAGACGCAAAAATGAAATCTAAGTACTTTCACCATTTAAGTTCAGATATGAAGTACTTTCTTAGTTATAGGTTATACTTGAAAGTTAATGCTGACATATGAACTATAAAAATAATCATCTGGGATTAGAAGTATTTTAAGGTTGGGCCATCTGTTTCGGAGAAATAAGTGGATGATTAATTTAATACTTGTAGATGTAATGGAAAATAAAAAATAAGTGTAATATTGGGAATTTAATTTTAAATCTAATTTAATTATATATATATATATATATTTGTGATGTGTACTGCGTTGCAAAAACGTACTTTGGACCTATCTTTGATAAATGTTTACGAAGTTGAGAGGGTAGTTATTAGAAAAATCCAGAACTGTTTCAACACTTTGTGATCAACTTTAAGTCCTTTTGATAGCTGAAATATCTGTTGATAGATTCCTCTGTAAAGTATTTCTGCTGGAAAATTTCAAAAATAACTTTTATACTTATTTTATCATGAAATTGTTTAACATGTCAAATGTTTTTAGTATCCGTTTTAAACAGCTTGCTTTAAGCCTTACTTTATTTACGAAATTTATTGGTGGTGAAACGATATTACATACTAATATTCAACGTGGTTTAGTTTTATTTTTACTACATTTAAACTGTAAAAAATATCAATCATTCTAACTGAATAATAAAATTTTTTCAATTTGTTAATTTATATATAGAAACCAGAATATTCAGAATTTTTTCCATAACTTAATTAAGTGTGAGGAAGCAGGAATTCTAAGAACTTGGCACTCCATTTAAGGAGTTTCTTGAGTAAACATTAATGAATTAGATGAATGAAAAACGTGAATTTTGGATTCTATGATCGCGATATCATCATTAAGAATTTTTTTTAAAATTTTAATTTACTTCCACTCTCGCGATATTTTTTTTTCTTAATTAGTTACTGTCCTTGAATTTTTTTATTATTTCGATGGTGAGTAGTTCTGAAGGTATTCTTGTGTTTAAATATTCGATGGAATTCTCTAGATAACAATTACAATTATGCAAAAACAGTCAGAATATTTTCCTAAGCCAAACCCTTTTAGAAATTCAAGCTCCTTAATTAAAAAAAATGAATGGTTATATTTAAAATAAATGCTTCTTTTAGATACCCAGAGTTTTAAGAGAAAAAAATGGAATTATAGAGGAACTGCCAAATATTATAAACTGGCAATAAAGACTTAATATTTACATTATTAACAGAATTTTGAAAAAAACGAACTTATTTGCACTCTATCAGTTTATTCATCAGATTTAGAAGATAAAATCCTGTTAAGAGATATTCAAATCAACAAAAATAATCAATCGGTTAAAAAATTTAAAAAAATCATGTGATAGAATACTAAATTGACTAAATTTGCATGATAATATACGAAATGATTATCCAAAACACCTAGTGTAATTTACTTAAGCTGTATATTTAAATAAAACGAAATTACTGGTTTAAATGCCAGAGTTATCCTTCAATTGATAGAAAGATGATTTAATGGAATCAACTTTCTGATTCTTGGTTCTAATTTTACAATTTATTTTCGCAAGCACATCGATAACGTTTTTTAAAGAGTACACTAAAACGTCCCTATTTTTTAGCATAAAAATATATTTAAACTACAGCTAAGGAGGCATTTTGGAATTATAATTTTCTGTTTGATATGTATGCGAAGGCATTTATCTTCTGCTGATGCTATGAATAAATACACCACAATGTATTTTAAGAAATGTATAATAAATTTGGGAAAATGCGGTGTTTAAAATCTATTTTTGCATGAATATCATAAGATAACATTTCACGAAATATGTAATTAGTGTGAAATTAATTAATCTTCTATTAACACATAACTAGTTTCTAGAATGAATTTTTGCTGTCCTCTTACATTTATTAGTTTTAAATTTCAATTAAAAAAATTAAAAATGACTTAATTTAGGTTTTCTGAAAGATATTTTTCTTTTTTTTATTTTTAGCATAATATTGCAGATTATATATATATATATATATATATATATATATATAATGAGACATTTTTAACAAACGTCTATATTTTAGTTTCAATCAATTCAAGGCAAGTTTTTATATTTTTAAAATACGTGCCCACAAATCGCAAGTCTGTTATTAGACTCTAAGTGATACAAATGTATATATATAGCTATTTTAGTCTCTTTAGCTATACGTTATTGAAAAATAATTTAGTCATTAGTTGTTTAATGTATAGTTCCGGTTTGGAATAATTTTGTTTCCTTTTGCAATTATTAGTTTCGTTTAAAAAAAAATAATAATTGTATAGACATAATAGACTTGCAGAGATTTTTTTTTAATTAAAATTATAATTTTTTCCCAAGATGAGTATAGAAAAATTAAGGACTTTTACAACGCCCACGCATAATTCTGAATTAGTGTGTTCTTGTTATATTTGTTGATATCCTTTGTTTCTAATATATAATAAACTTGTACTTCTTATATAGTTTTTTGAAAGTTTTTTTTCTTTTGTAATTGTGTGTGTGTGAGTTAGTTTTTAGTACGTTCTATGAATCTTTCCAGAATTTAATAAATTATTGAGAAGTAAACCTTAATCGGTGTGTCGAAATTATTTTTTTATATACTTTATTAATCGAATTATAATTTAAAAGATTCAGGATGACTAAAAAAATATTCTTAGTATTCAAAATAAATAAATATAAAAAAATCATTAGTTTGTTAATTTATATAAATATAAAAAGTTAACTTAGTAAAACAATAATTGAACTGACTCTAAGCAAACACAATACTATATTTGGTTAATGTTTAGAGGCAGTGTTAAACACAAGACTACACAAAAAAAAATACAGATACCTGAAATTAAATTATTCTAATCTAACGCTTTGGTATTGCTTAATCTCTCTAATCACCCCTCCTAGCAACCTTAATAATTTCTCCCTAAAATAAGATCATGGTGCATTTATATAGTGTGGATACCACAGAGAAAAAAAGCGAAACAGTTTGTAGATTAGATTCAAATAGAGCACAGCGATTTGTGTGGTGAAATGTGCTAATATAGGATATTCTAGCTGAAATAGAAAATTTACAATGTACTTTCCACAACTTATCATATGCATGTTAACCAGTGCTTTTGAAACTTTCAATATTTCCAACCCAATGTTCCACTTATAGTATCACCACGCTCCCTCCCCCGGCATACATCAACAATGTACTGAATTCAATAATAATGTACACTGACGCTAAAGTTACAAGTCGACTTTATATATAATCCGTACAAATTACCAAGATACGCATTATAAATTTTATATATAATTTATATATGACAAGGCCATGGGGTCAGTGGTAATTATCAGACTTTTTTTTATTTTAGTATTGTTAAATTAATTATCAAATACATTATGCAGTACTGGTACATTTATATAAGTATAGTATATCAGTGTAAATGCGTATTTTATTTTTATTATGCTCTTATGTATTTTTCTTCCTTTCAATAAAATTATTGTATTTTTAAAAAATGCTTTATTTTCGATATGCTCACGTTCACCACGTATGGTTATCCCTGTTGTTAAATTTAAAAAAATTCTTAACAGTATCAAAAGAAAACAATAAATACATAATATGATTTTAGGTTTATGAAAAACTACATATTAAATGCAATTTTTTTGAAATTCGAAAATCCATTTATTATTTTTTTTTGTCTTTGTTAGCAATTAAAATAAACCCATTCTCTCATAAATATCCGGTCAGTTCTTACAACGAACTTCGTCACTATAAGAATATAGATATATAATAACAGATATATTGCAATTTAGTTTCTTCATGAATGAATAAGTGTAATCTTACAATTATTTTTTTTTTTATTGAAAACCATGGAAGGTTGTATGTTATAGAAGGAAGAAAAATAATTGTTTAAAAATTTCACTGTTCCAATGTCTCCTTAATCCATAAATTACTTCTTAACTTAATATATTCGAAGAGACTTATATTAAAATTACACAAAGACTTTTAAAGTGTATAGAATATGAAAAAGGAAACAATTAACGTGTAGTAAGCAATTATATACAAATGTTTGAAAAAAAAGCATGTTTGCAAGCCAAGTAGCCAAACTGTAACTTGAAGGTGATTCTAATCTAACAATCCGTAATGAAACTTAAACGTCTTCCTAAAAGACTTAATTAAGCGATACTAAGTAAATTATGCCGAGAGCTTCAGATGCGACAAATGTAACATTTGTAAACTCCTGATTAGTAAAGTAATGGATTGGGAAGCTACGTGCATAGAATTAGGTCACAAACTTTAGAGACCTTCTAAGTGAGAACTGATCATTAACACAGAAAATTATCCCCGATACAACAAAAGAAAATGGTTTATATTTATATTATGCGGATCAAATTAAAATATGCATGTTAAATTCAATTTTATTTTATTTTCTTTAGAGTAAAACTTGCTGACACTTTCATTCAGCGAATAATTTCAAACAGTTCCTTGCAATTAAGTTAAATTATTGCTTTGAAAAATGCATGAATATAACAAATAATGTTCTTTTCAGGAATCTCTTCTTATTTGTCATTTGTAGATACTTTACATTTTGGGCAAATTAATCAAATCCGGTACTTGTTGTTAGTCAGACAATGTTTAATTTTATTTGACAATGATCCTACAAATATCATTATTCATACATATTCTAACAAAAATTGCTATAAATCATATTCTAACATAAATTGCTAGTTCAATCAATCTTGAAGTAATGCTCAATTTAATTATGTGATAACATCTTAAAATTTGTTTAAAATAATGAATTTACTAATTACTTATCGTTCTTCTAGAAATGTCTGGTTATGAGCAACTGTGTATCTTATGTCCGTTTTTTTTTCTTGCGTATCTTGTAATGAATTATTTTTATGTTTGTATTTGAAAATAAACTTCAATATATACCATATTAGTTTCTCATAAAATATTTATAAAGATACACTCGATTTAAATCATCCAAAGGAAATAACCTTCCTTTAAATTTGAAATGAAGAGAAATATTTTTAGAAATGTGTTTAGAACACAGGTAACTTTCTTTTCAAAAATTATGGATAATACAAATGCAGAAAAAAACCTTGACATAGTGCGCAAATATATATATATATATATATATATATATCACCCATGTTACTATTCGATAGTCACAAAGAGAATATTTTTTTTATTCTGAATTTAATGTTAATTTAAATGAATTTATTTAAATACTGAAATATATGTATATGTTTAAGAATAAATATTTAGGTGTGGTTATTTATCCAAAAGCACTGTTTGTATACTTTCCAATTTTAGTTTACCTTTTTCCTTTTTTCTCATTTATACTGGCTAAATTGCATCAAATAAATATAAAATACATATTTAAAAATATTTACATTTATAACGTTAGCTTCAATATATTATGGCTTTCTTACAATCAGTTTTAACAGCATAAATTCATTTCAAATTTGGCAAATCTCGTTGGAAACTATTTCAAATTTATCGCTTTTAGATTGAAAACAACCTTAAAGAAAGGAAAAAAAAAATTAAACGATTTCATAAAAAAAGATATAGTTTTTAAATTGAGCTTTAATTTTTCTATCTTTCAGACGTATTAATTACCGCACTACCTTCACACAAAATGTCAAAATTGTGTCTCCATTTTTATTGAGATTTACAAAACCTTTGTTCAAACATATGAAGAAAAAATATATATATTTTTTTAATAATTTAAGTTGATGTGTTACTTCAGAAATTTAAATTATAATTTTGATAAATATAAGCTTGGTAGTAATATAAACTCCGCAGAAAAATGCTTAAGTGTTTCTTTGATGAATATGTTTACACTGTTTTTTACCTTATGTTTTAATATAAAACTTCCTTAATAAGCATGAGGCCTTAAGAAAAATAATGTTGCGCGGGGAAGAGCATTGTGAGTGTATTTAAGACAATGCAAGTAAAAAATAAAAAGTGATCTTCAAAAAAGGACGAATAGCTTCTGTTTGAGAAGAATTTCAGATGTCTTAAGCATATAGAAATTTTACGCACATCAGTTTATTTGGTGATTGTCATTTCGTTTTTAGTTTTATACATTTTTTTTAAAAAAAAAGAGGGGCATTAACATGCTTGGAATAGAAATCGGTTTATACATATTTATACAAGTAATGCATAATTTCTAGAATTTATTTCACAATTTAGTGTCCCATTATCTTTTTTGATCACCTAAATAAATTCATGTATTCTGACTATTTGTCTTCTATGTATTATAATAAATATAATAATCTCATTCTCTTGTTTGTATATATATATATATATATATAGAGAGAGAGAGAGAGAGAGAGAGAGAAAGTAAGTTAATTTCAGAAATATCCAATTCTGGATACGTATGATATCTTGAACTATCTGAAGTTGACTTTTGAAAGAAAATAACTAGGAGAGCTTCAATCTTGTTATTTACTTTTTTCAAAAAATAAGTGTATTAATTACACTGAAAGAGGTTTTACGTAAATAACATTTTATGAAACAGAGGTTTTTTTTATGTTGATGAGCTTAATACTGAATTTGATAAAAGTGAATGCAGTTAGTCATACATTTTTTTAAATTTAATGTCAAACAAATGTTGAACTAAAGGAGAGGCTTTATTATCTCAAAAAAAAAAAAAAAATTGCATGCTATGGTTTTATGTATTTTCACCTCCTAGTTCAAGGAAAAAGGAACAAAGGATATTTAAAGTTAAACAGAGTATATCAGGAAAATAAAAATTGTGGTTTTATTGTTTAATTAATGGATAAATGTTTTTAAAAGAGTGAAGAAAAATGTAAAACAAAACAAAATGTTAAGCTCGGTATATTTTAAGAAAGTAATTAAAATTCTTTGTTCACCAATTCCTAAGAAGATTCTGCATGGATAAGTTCTTATTAATATCGTTGTAGGCTAAATGATCTCATAAACATTTTGTAAACACTTTTTGTTTTCGAAAAATAGTGTATAAAACCTCATTTTATTAAAATTTAAATATTCGTCCAGAATTAAATCATAAAAAAGTCAGTCATTTTCTTGAACTCTTAGAAAAGTATTTGTTTTGAGTGACAAATAAACATACAGTAAATTCGTTAAGGATCAAAGTTCATTTGAATTCATGGAATAATTGTCTTAAAACGAGAAAAACTGTTAAAAAATTTGATTTATAATACTGGTAAATAATTCCTTTAAAAGTAAATATTTGCAAAATGAAAAGGAATATCCATACATGCGGGAAAAAGTAACCAAAATAGACTAATCTGTTATAATTAAACAAACTAAATTTGACATATACCCTTGGACTATAAACAAAAAGACAACTAAATTGTATTTTATTGAACAATAGCATTTGCTTAAATTATACTTATATCTTCCTTTTATGTTTAGCTGCTATATCTATCTGTTTATAATCTCTCTCATTTTAAATAAAGGTATCCGACTATGTTCGGAATCGTGATTTTGCAAAAGCGTGTAAATGGATAATATTAATGATATTTAGTGCCGATTAGATTAGATAATGTACATACAATTGTCTTAAGGTATGTGACTACCCGAAATTTGCCGTTTTGTTGAATATTTTCGAAATTCCTTTTATGATTTTGTTTTATAGCCCATACATTTAAGTTTCCAAAAGCACTCTATTTTTTTTTTCTACGACATCTAGAAGCAAATTTATAACATAATTAGTAAACAGGAAATGGAGTTTACAAAACCGGAAGTAGATCCCTACACAAAATATTTTTAAGATATAGAATTGAAATTTTTAAAAACTGTTTTATTTAGTTCTATTTGTGTTATGAATCAAAATCTATTATGTGCATATATGTTTATATAGTTCATTGCTTTTTTATGAAAAAAAAATCATCAATTTTTTTAGAAAATCGTGTTTTTGCATAAAATTTGGCATATTTAAAAAACTTTTAAAATTATTATAAATCTTTTATTTTCTAACATATATAAAGATGTAATACAGGTACTGTATAAATATTATTTGAATACATTTATTAGAATTTTGTGTAACTGCAATTTTTCATCAAAATTTCACTAAAAACGACAATTGCTATAGTCTATAATACTCTCCAGAAAACATAGAAAATGAACATAGAATGACCTATTTTCAAAATATTCTCCTTTAGTGAAAAATTCTTCTATTATAATAATAGTTTGCCTGTATAAAACTCAGACCTTTGTACAGAGGCTCAACTAGAATTTTCGAAATATATAACTTAGAAGTGGGTTTATCCATGTTTTACGACAACAGAGGGGAGAAATTTTAAGAAAAAAATGCGTATAATTATTTCTATTAGTTATAACTCTGAAAATAATGTGAATTTTTCAAAAATCATAGTTGAGCCTCTGTACAGAGGAGCTATATACAGGCAACATATTATTATAATAGAAGCATTTTTCACAAAAGGAGAACACTTTTGAAAAAAGGTTATTCTAAGTTAGTTTTTTGCCGAAATATTGTATTTAAATATTTTTTTTTCCTCAAAATGTGTCCTTAAAACAATTTTATACATTTATTCTAATCTGAGTGACACTAAATATTATAAAATATATCCATTTATGCGCTTTTTTAAAACCACGGTTTCAAACGTAGTTGGATACCTTAAACACACACAAAAAATATTTGTACATTAAATAGTGAGAGCACTATATATATATTTATACATATGCGTTTGTGTGTGTGTAAAATCACGGATTTGATCTAGGCGTTTTAGTATTAAAATATTTTTTAATTCGATGCATTAGTGGAAAGTATGAGGAGACATTTAAAGGTGAAATATCTACATTTGATTGGTGGAAACGGCACGAAAAAAAATACATCCCAAATATATACAAACATGTAAACTTTTAAGGCAGTCACAAAAGTTTTCATTTTTCGCTCCTGAAATCTCGGATATTTATTATCTTGGTCCACCGAAAGCAATTAAACTTATATGATTTAGAGTAACGTATTTTCTTACTGTGAGAATACGTGGGTGTTTAAATATTGCATCATCCTGATTTAAAAACACTCAATATTTAGTATGGGGAAAATAAGTTTCTAGTTTGTCCCATTTAAACTAAAAGTTATTTATTACCTGAAGTCTTGGAAGACTCAAGACCATCTTTAATTAAAAATCCTCTCTCTAGAACGTTTACGTGAATTTCACACACACA
>BMAV01011559.1:52133-82017 GCA_019973955.1 Trichonephila inaurata madagascariensis | reverse complement strand
GAAGAAAAAAAAAGAAACCTGCGATATCTTCCTTTGTAATAAAAATTGCATGTATCACATTCTTAAGATGGTAATATTTTAACTAATCTTAAGAGAATCTATTGAAAAATTTGATACATAATTATTTTCAAAATATATCAATTTTATTCAAATACAGTCGAACCTGTTTTTGTGCGGTCTTTTTTTATGTTTTTTTTTTTGTGTTTTTTTTTTTTTTTAATTTTTTATGTGCGATATTTTTTTTATGCGGTGTATGAATTTCAATGGCTTTGGCGCCACTGTAATGTTTTCTATCTGTTTACTAGTGGCGTAACGAAGAATGATAGGATTTGATATTTCGAGTTAATGTTAGTCAAGAATGGCTTTAAGAAGACGAAGAAACCATAATTAACAGCTCACTGAGTCTGAATGACGTCGTCTTATAAGGCTAGGGGAAAAAAGATTTTCTTTCTGTTATGTTGCAGACAAACTTGGCCGGAATATATAGACTGTGTATGATTGTCGAAAGCAGTAGTCAAAAGATGGTTCTGCCTCATCAAGGCCGGTTTCCGGGTACCCACTTGGCACTACTCAGAGGAAAGACCGCCGAATTCGGTGTACGTTTGTAGCACATCGTACTGCATCTGCGGCAAGAGTTCGAATTGAATTAGGTACTACAGTGACACAATGAACTGTTATAAATTGATTACTTCGAGGACAACTCCGAGCAAGCTGGCCTATAGCATATACTCCACTGACTCCGAGCCATTGCCGTTTGCTACGACATTCGTGCAAAGCCAGAGCTCATTAAAGAACTGAGTGGAGACGTGTCGTGTTTTCTGATGATAGCAGATTCTGATTTGGTGCCAATGATGGCCGTGTGTTGGTCAGAAGTAGGTCAGGGAAACACCTGCATCCCAACTGCCTGTGACTTAGACAGAAGGTCCCTACACATCGAGTCATGGCCTGAGATGCAATTTCTTATGACGGCAGGTGATTGTCCCCAACACACTGGCTGCAAATTTGTACATCAGTCTATTAATTCAACCTATATTACAACTATTCATGAACGGCATTCAAGGATGCATTCTCCAACAGGATAACGCTCCCCTCACATCACTGTTGTAACGCAACGTGCACTGCAGAAAGTTGATATGTTACCTTGGCCTGATCTACCTAGATTTGACTTGATCACGCATAGGATAGCATTGAACGACAACTCCAGCATCATCCACATTTAGCACTGACCGTTCCAGTGTTGACATAACAAGTACAGCAAGCATGGAACTCCATACTTCCAAGTGCCATTCGGCCCCTGTATAACACAATGCTTGTATTCTAGATTCTGGGGGATATGCCGGCTAATTATGTAACAGCATTTCACTTTTGAAATTAACCTGTGATCCTGAAAATTTCATTAATTAAACATGTTAACTAGACAATTGCATTGTCCACTTTTCATTACTCTACAATATATTTTTCTTATTGTTGGGATTTTTTTCCGTCTGTGTGTTTTCCTTTTTAATAGTATATCTCTGGTTTTTCTTTTCTTTTTTGTTATTTCGTTTACCGTAAAATCCGGTTTATAACGCGCACCTATACTTTCAAGCTAAATTTTTTAAATTTTAGGTATATTCTCTGTATAACGCACACCCCTTTTTTAACGAAGGAATCTGAAACATAAGTATACATTGTTTTTATGTATTTAAGTAATTTATTCGAGGTAGTATTCCAGACTTTTGAAAAAATTCTATACTTCTAGAATAACAACTGTTCTTGTTCATAAGGCCAGTCGTTTCTTTTAAATAAACAGTATTTCGATGCATCTAGAAGTAAATCTTTTTTTTTTATGCCCATCCTTTTTGTTATTTTTAAAGCTATCGTTTTTATACCCGCCGTATAACGCGCACTTTTATTTTTCGATCTTATATTTTGTGTTCAAAATGCGCGTTATACGCCGGACTTTACGGTATATTTTATTGTTATATTGTTGCTGGCATGTTGATGGAACTTGAAAGCTTAAAATTATTGAAATAAATTGATCAATAACTTAGTTTTAGTAACAACATTAAAGCAATTTATACACACCACTGTTAATACAAATGAAAATCATTGGAGATAAAATTTTGCCAATTTCCATTCACAAAAGGTATAAAATAAAGCTCACACACAGTACTAATGCAATTTACTGTTTTTAAGCATAATCCATATTTATATTTAATTCAAGTCACAAATATTGTTACTATTTCATTTATTGTTATTTACTTAATTTTTTTTATAATAATAAAAGTGGATCACAATTTTATTATTTCATATTAGACCTTGCGCTGACCCCCTGACATTTGTTCAGTTACCTTCGAAATAATTATTATTTTTAACGGATCCCATAAATGATATATAGGACCCTTGGGGATCTGTAGGGACCACTTTGGGAAACACTTATTTAGACGGTTACCTTTTGTCGTTTTATATTTCGGATTATTAAAAAATATTTTAGCAACCTTTTTCTTACTAATGACATCCATAAGAATCTCTAGACCATTCTGTAAATAAGAAAGATTTAATGCAAGAGAGATTTTAATCTTTAAATAAGCGTGACACAAAGGAAAACAGCGATGTACGTACTCGTGAACAGTTTCTAACTTTGATAGCAAAACTAAAATTGCTAAAACAGCACAGCAAATGTACCACATGACTATTGGTTTCAAAAACATTATGGTATCCTTAAAGTTTATGAAGTAGAAAGTTAATTGTGCAGTAAAAGGGGGCAGAACATATTTTCTCCTTTTCTTTTTAACTAATGCTAGCAAAATGAACAATAATAAATTATATCATCTGCTTTTCCTTATTATATGCTAATTTATCACCCACAATAGGATAAAATGTATTTCTAGAAAGGATTTTCTATTTATGATCAATTAATTTATAAAATAACTTTGAAATTGTTTGTCTTTCAATAACTCGTCTATCATTAATTATTTTTCAATTCCTACTATTAGCTCACAATCTCTATATATTTATTTATATATTTATATATTTATTTGGGTGGAATTTTCAATCGCTAATAAAATACATTTTAAAGCGCTCAATTGAGCTGAAATTTTATATATACTATTATTTTGGATGACAATACAATAATATAAAAATAATTAGTAAAAATTAATTGATTAAAACTAATTATTTAAAGAATTATAAATACAACCACGTTGGCATCATTTTTGGTGACTTAGCGACTCTTTTGGTGACTTGTGTCAAAACTTGAAAATGTTTTTTTTCTCACGTGTTAAAGTATTCAGTTGAAATGAAATTTATATACACGATTGTTTTGGATGACAATGCGATACTTTAACGATAATTAATAAAAATTAATTACCACTTAATGTTGTGATTCTGTCATATGTATATATATATATTTATATGAATTTGTATCTATTTAATAAAAAGTAGCTAAAATAAAATTTTTCTTTGTTGATCTAAGTAGGAATTGACTTACATTTTTTTTTCATATTACTTGTATAGAATAACTAAGTAAAGAAGAGCATAGAATAACTAATATGGAAATTCTCATCTATTAGAGTTTTTAAATGACTTATCTAGTTATTTCAAGGAATGCCTAATTTTTCTATGAAATAACTGAATTACACACTTTAATGGTATAACATATACACCAATAATATTAAAAATAAAAATACACGTTTTTCTATAGGGGAAAAATGGGAGGTACGTACATGGATCAAATCTATTTACTTTACTACGAATTTATTTTATTTGAATTGTATGTGTTTATGAAGAGATAGAAAAATATCGAATATAACAATTTACATTAATGTCAGATACATTGAATATGAACACCTGTTCCATTATAGATGGAAAAGAAAAATGTTGGAATCATGAAATTTTTTCCAAGAGGAGACGAATACTCTCCCCACAGACGCGTTCGATTGACCAAAAAAAAAAAAAAAATTTGAAAAAAAAAAAATACATTTGTCAAATCGAAAGGGGTAAAAAATTCTTCCTTTATTCTTCATGATTCTTTTATGAATACTTTGTCCCCAAGTTTGAATTCTCGTTTCGTGTGCTATTGTTTGCGATCATTTTTCTCGAGGCAACTCATTGAAACAAATTCAATTCATGTCTAAGACATTTTTTTTCCCTTCAAATTGACACAAAAGAAAAAAAAAATATTTTGTGCTCTGAAAAATTTGACAAGACCTGAGAGATATTAATAGTATGTGAGAAAATGTTTTATTCTTTGACACTTTTTTATCCTTTTTTTTACATTTTCAAAAATGTTTTTACTAAATTCAGAATATCGCCAACCTTTTTTCGTTTGTATAATATGAATATTTATGGAATTTTATGTTTTTAAAAAATTTTGATTTCACTGTGTGTGTGTGTGTGTGTGTGTATCTGTGTACTTAATAATTTTATTGAAGACAGATAAAATACATGATTCTCATGCACCACAAATATGTCACGAGGGCTTATAGAAGTAAGTTAAAAAAAAACAAGTAATATAAAAAAAAAATTTCTTAAGTCAATTCCTACTTAGATCAACAAAGAAAATTTTTAAATTAGCTACTTTTTATTAAATAGTTACAATTAATATAAATATTTACATACATATCACAGAATCACAACATTAATTGGTAATTCATTTTTATTAATTTTCATCAAAATATCGTATTTTTATCCTAAACTTTCGTGTATATAAAATTTCAGTTCAACTGAATGCTTTAAAACTTGAGAAAAAAAAACCTTTTCAAGTTTTGACACAAGTCACCAAAAGGGTCACCAAGTCTCCAAAAATGATGTCAACGTAGCTGTATTTGTATTTTTTTATATAATTAGTATTAATCAATTATTTTTTCTTAATTATTTTTAAATTACTGTATTGTCATCCAAAATAATCCTGTATATAAAATTTCAGCTCAATTGAGCGATTTAAAACGTATTTTATTAACGATTGAAAATTCCACTAAGATAAATAAATAAATAAATATATAGAGAGTGTGAAATAATATTAGGAATTCAAAAAAAAAAAATAGATAAATAAAGTAACAAAATAAGTAACAAAATAAAAGTTACGAAAAGTGGAACACAGATAAAATAATTCTCGTGCACCACAAGTATGACTAGAGAGCTTATAGAAGTAAGAAAATGCAAAATTAGATAAATAAAGTAAAAATATAAAAAACGAAATAAGAGTTAAAAAATAAAGAAAAACAAAAGAAAATGTTACAAAGACAAACAAGTATATTACAAAATAAAACAATTACGTAACAAAACCAATATAATGAAATTATAAAAATAGAGTACTGAACATTTGAAAGTCAAATCAATGAATATAAATGAAGTGTTACCTTAAAATTTAAAAATATTGCATTAGAGAACAAAATTAGTTTTAATATACATTTCAAACAAATGGTATAAGTTATTAGAAAAAAAAATACAATAAGTAAATAAATAAAATAAAATAAAAATAAAAATAAAAAAAATTTAAATTACGAATATGGTAACATTACAGTGAAAGAAAATGTATGAATTGTCCGGAAGTATACCGTAAGTTTCAGTGTGATTACATTTATTAGGACAAATATATCCAGAGAGAACTATTTGTCTAGTTGCATTCGTTGAACGATTGAGAAAGAAACATCTTATTACTTAAAAATCCTCATTTATTTTTTACAAACATGAAAAAACAGGTAAGAAAAACAACACAAGTACACGTGGCAAACCACACGCTACATCGAGAACATTTCATAAAATCCTTTTTTTGTTTTCTGTAGAGCAGTGCTTTTCAAACTTTCAATATTTGCGACTCAATATTCAATCGTAATTTTCATCGCGCCTCCCCTTTACAAGAGCAATGTTTTGAATTCAATAATACTATAACTTGACGCTATTACTATACGCCATCGGCGTATATAAACGTCTTGCTCGGACAAGGCGTTAACTGCCCTGATGTATATATACGTCTTTGTAAAATACGATCGTTTATGTGCACTGCTATGCATGAAATTATTTCGAAGTCTTTGGAATGCAATAAAAGAACTTTGACAGTGTTTGCAAAGGATTTACTTATTTCAGAGAATTTGCTTATTTATTTCTTTTCTTCTCCTCCTGCCCTCTCCCAATACATCACAAACGCACGCCTACTTAGAAAGCGGGGGCTTTGGGGAGCGAATTGGCAGGTTTGTGATTAATTATAAACTCTGTACAAATTATCAAGATAAGTGTTAATTTTTATATGACAAGCCAATGGGGTGACTGGTAATGATTAAACCTGTTCTTAACTTAGTTTTGTTAAATTTAGTGTCAAATATAAAGTGCAATACTGATACATTTATAAGTTTATTATAGCAGTATAAATGTGTACTTTTTTTATTATTATTATGTCAGAATGGGTTCTGTTTATTTACTTCCAGTAAATTAATAATTTTTTAAAAATATTTTCCTGTTTTCCACTTTTCAATATATTCATGCCCCCCTTGTAGAGTTATCACACCCTTCCTAGGTTGCACGCCCCACAGTTTGAGAAAAGCTGCTGTAGAGATCTCAGTTTTCATAGGTTTCAACACCCAAAAGTTTTTGAACAATATGATTTCGAGTAAAGTCTTTGATGATTGATCAGAATACACGGATGATGCAATATTGCATCAACTTGTTTTAGAATTGCTAACACACACACGAAGTAGTTTTTAGAAAACACTGCAGTGCTTACATTCTGTTAGGTGGGTGAGCTAAGAAATAATTATATCATGGGTTCTAGGAAAACTCGAGAGAACTGTGAAATAAAATACTTACAGAGGAAGTTTAGGTGAATTATGACACATACACACTTACGAATGGACCTTAATCTGTCATAACGCAAATTGGGACCCTTAAGTGCTACCGCCGCATATATCCTTTTCTCTCAACAAGGGCGGTAAGTGTCCTGGATGTGTATACCCGTCTATCCGAAACACAATTCCTTCATTTGCACTGCTTTAAGTTCACAAGAGGGAATTGAACTAGGTAGATGATACTAGCTTTCCGTCTTTGCGACTGCATGGACTGAAAAGGAAAATATGCAAACGCAATTGTGTGCTTTAAATGCAATCTGAAAAAAAAATGAATGAGAAGTTAATCAATGCATATAAGTAAACCTTACAAAAGAATTCAAAGAAGCTGTAACCATAAAATGTGAGTAAAATCATCTTTCACTGAATCTAGAGTAAGTATTAAATGCAGAAGTGTAACACGTCATCATTTTCAATGTGTTATAAAAGAATTTCCCATATAGTATTTATTTGACTAATGGCTGTTTGCTTGTGTTAAATATTGAAATTTGTGAATAGATATAATATTTAAGAATTTATATCAGAAAGAACTCTGTGAGAAAAGTAAATTTAATCTTCAAATCCAAGCAACTGACAAGATGACTTTGCAATTATAATATTGTGTGGTTCATATGGCAATAAAATTCACAAAGACGATCTTTTATTGAATATTTTTTTATAATGTGTTTATATTGTTATAAGGAAAAATATATTGATATAATTGTGTTTTAAGAAAAAGGATTTCTTAGCATTGTTAAATCTGATTTTTTTCTGAGCGTTTAATTTAGTACTCCGAAGTGAAAGAAATTGTAGAATACCATTTCTAAAAACAGATACTGACCTATGTCCAAAATTAAGATCACACACGTTTTTTTCGTTATAATTCTGAACTGCCTCCATTAAAACTGATAGAATTTAATTCCATTAATTTTGAAAAATGGGTAGTTCAAAAGTTTTGGATAAGAAGTTATTCTTTTAGGATAATAAATTGTTTAGGTCAGTTTTTCAGAACTTCTCGATTGAGACCGTTTAAGCATGTGGGATTTTTTCTAGCATTTTTGGGAATATTGCCTTAAAACAAACTAGTGATGGGAGGCCGAGAGTTCTGGTCCCTGAGATACAATTGTAATTTTGCATCTGCACCCTGTTTACAGGAAACAGGGATTAAATTAAAGAATGTGGGTCGTTCCCAGTTCATTACACTCTCTGGTGGACAAGGTTGTATTCTTACGCGGACTGTGAGTAGCCGTTGGGCAAATCAGAGTGGTGGATTGGAACAGTAATAAATTCGCAGTGGATTGCTACGGAAGTAATGCGGTTAGCTTTAAAAACACTTGCACGTTATTTCTCGGGGCTCTTTTCTCTTTTCCTTAGATTACTTACCAGCACCACTCCGCCCTCTCAGGTCTCCTACTCCACTCAACCCCTCACTCAGATAAGTACAGTTTTTACTTTGTTTTAGAATGTAAGTTTCAGTATGCCGTTATTCTAAATAAAATTGTGTTACCACTATACGATCAGACATTAATTTTAGTTGAGTCATTTACTCTGGTTGTAATCCCATGATCTGTAGTAACCTCGTATCACTAGTTAGACCTTTTGCAGTAAGAATTACTTCTCATAATCGCTTAAATGATTCTTTAAGATGAAGAATCGTTGGCAGGCTTGGAGGTGGCTCAATAGTTCCAAGGGGCACTGAAAAAAATCTCCCGGCTATAGAATCAATTCCAAATTAGAAGTAGAGTCACCAGGAAGATCATCTAAGGTCACTACAGACCTAAGATATCTGCACGAGATCTCCACTTGGCATTATGCGCACGATGTTATAGACGGACAACGCCTCCTCAGCTTGTTCGTGACCTGGCTGCAGTGACAGGAAGACGAATTTTCAAGCCAACTGTGTATTGATATCTTGCAGAGACTTGCTTTTGTGCAAAGCTTCCAGTCTGAAGAATCTGAATTAAATATAGCGTTAATACATGCTAAATTTCTTATTACAACTTGAAATTATTTACGGCATTAATGCATGTTTATTTTAATTAAATTAATGCTGAAATAATCAGTATAAAACATGTGCCTCCCCCAAAAAAAATATTTATATATATGTATACTGCTGGTCACAGAAAATGCAACACCAAGCAGTAACAAAGATATCNNNAAACATTATTTGTCAGATAACATATTGTACAAATGATATTGTAATTAAAAACTTTGTCTAACTTCATAAACACCTCATTGTTTTTATAAACAAAATATTGACCAATATAAGAAGAAAAACGTGAAACAAGTAAGTGAAATTATAAAAGAGCTAAGCAGATCTATTTTAACTTAGAATTAACATAAATCAAATTATATCTAACTGATGCATACAGGTAAAACGTCACTTGAAGAAAAAAAAACAGGTTACACAAGTTAATACAAAAAAAGATGTATCTTTATTTATAATGACTTCATACCTTTTTTTATTGTCAAACCATCATAACTTTTTTCTAACAACTCAAAATTCCTGTTAGATAGCATTAAAAATTATGGTTTAAATGTATATTTACCAAAAAATTCTGATGATAAAAATAAAAATATATATATTACATGTGATTATAATTATTAATATTTATAATCACATGTTAAGAAATATGTGTCTATGAAATCAATAACTTTCCATGTTAATTGTCCTTAACTAATACAGATGTCATGTCCTGAATTTCTCTTCCATAACTGATAGGCATATTTAAGACATTCTTATGAATATAGTTCTTAAAATCATTAACTATCCATGTAAATTTATAATATATATCAGTCAAAAGGTGCTATGTTTGACAGCATTTAACCTTTATGCATCATATATATTCTTTGGTTGTGCTGTCAAAAGTTTTATGCATAAAAGCTCAACCCTTCAAAAGTTTGGAAGAACATGAAACATTACTTTCACTGTTCGTTCAATAGTGAAGTCATGGTGATTGTAGAATATCGAATTTCAATGCAATTTATTAAGATTTCTTATTGTTTTTCCGATACTTTCAATATTGGACACACTCCTTACTCATAGGGAAACGGATGAAGTTGTCGATAAGTTTTACATCTTGCTCTAACAAAATTTTAGGTTTTGATGAAGCAGAAATTTATAGAATCAAGAAGAAAAACATGTCGAATGATTGGAAGGGAATGTAGATGATTATCATCAAAATTCTTTCTTTCTTTCATTCGTTAGAAGTATTAATTTGTTTCTGTCAATGAATATAATGAATTACCAGTTGGTCTTTGAAAGTTCTATCTACACTATATGCATTGGATGTGCAAGACAAAGAAAAAAATATTTGGAATAGAAATTTACACTCTCTTCAGCAATTTGAAAATATATACAAACATTCAACTGTATCCAATTATTTTTAAATATTGCTCTTCAAAGCTCTTACTTTTAATATTTAGTTCTGGCAGTACAAGTATAGTGCAATGAGTTTTCTTTGTGTGCTGAAGATGTTTCAAACATCTTGCTAAGCGGAAATATTAAATTGAAGTAACTTGTAAGAATTATGTTATATATTATCAAAAATTTCGTTCCTTCCTAATATATTCTATGTTATATAAGTTGTTGAGATGAAAAAAAATACGTTACCATTCTTCCTTGTGAAACTTCTTACGGTTTTTTAAATATGTGTATTTTATCACACAAATATACAACCTCTATGAATAAAGTTCTGTGAATAGTCCAGTAACATTACTGTAGAGGAAATATTAACGAAAGTTACCTTACTGTCCCTCGAAATAGTCAATTCCCGTAACTATGCACCGCTTTGATCTGCTATTCATGTCCTGGGAACTTTTCAAGATGTCTTCTTTTGGGATGGAGTTTAAAAACCTCGTCATGTTTCGTTGAATGCTAAGAACATTGTCTATAATAATATCGCCAATATCGGTAGCCCGTTTTCTCATCTCTAAATTCTGGGTAATGATTTGTCACACTGGTATACGGTTAATTTGAAGTTCATCAGCTATCATACGCCCAGTTAACTGACGATATTTCATGATTAATGAATGATGATTAATCAATGATATCGTCACTAACGGAGGTCGCTAAACTTCCACTACGGGGATTGTCAGAAACACTTTCCCTGCTTTTAGAAAATGGGCGAACCCCTCGTAGGCACACTTAAGACTACACAGTACCCTAAAAATTTAATTTTTACCGATTTTTTTTTTTTTTTTTTTTTTTGCATTTGTTGGTGACTTATATATCATTGAGATGCTTGCCGCGAAATTTCAGATCTGTTAGCAAATTAGTTTTTAAGATATTTGAAGTTTTATGAGCTATGGTTTTGGTTTCGTTTTCATTTTAAAGCATATTTCCACTCTTAAATTGAATTAATTAAAAATATATTTGAGCTTTTAGTTTGAAATGATTATTAATTCCAATTTTCATTACTAAAATCATTTCTGCTTGATTATGTTTTGAGCTTTTTGAGTTATTATAATTAATTAATTATGATTATTTTCATGGCCAATTTTTGCTTGAAAAATCGTTTATATAACTCAAAAGCTCTATCATTAATTTTTCGTGTAGAGAAAATGCCATGGCAAATGCGTTCTTAGGTTTCTGTGAGAAAAATATTTCGAAGAGATGGAATACTACTGAAAATGATGCATCTAAAAATCAGCCCTCAGCTGATTCTGCAAATTAGACTTTCGAATACAAGTATTCTGAATTCAAATGTTGCAGATATAACTGAATATTTCTTTGATACACATTATACTAAACATATTGTAGTACTTAAAACTTCCTAAACTGTCCCAATTTAAAACTGAAAAAAATTAAATAGTATGAGCAAACCTGCCTATTTTTAGCTTAAGTTAGTATCATTATTATTGTGTACATAAATGCTTCGTGTTTCAAAACTTTTGTGAAAATCTTAGGTTAAGATAAAGCTTAATAAACTGACGTCTTAACAAATGCTATCAATATTATGAAAAAATATATTTTGAATTAAAAATATAATTTTCAGTCATATTTATTAAAAATAGTGTTTTAATGTAGAACATACAATGGAAGAGAACATATTAAGAAATTAGAGTTTTACGGGTAACATAAGTTTTTGTTTTAAGACTTAACAAACTTTAAATGCTTTTTCCTCAGACATTTAATTTTGAAGGTATAAGTGTTTTATAATCCCTAAGGCTTTTTTCCTGTTCAAGGTAGAGCCTTGAATTTTTTTGTATATACTCCAAAACGTATGATCCATAATAATTAGTATGGGTTTAGGGCGGATATTTCTAGTTATTTTTCTAAAAAATGCTAAAATTGATACTTTAAAATGTTTGGTGTTTTTTCCACGTTTTTCCAGAAAAATAATTATTAAACTTCAAAAAGGGAATAGATTTTCAAATCCATACTAACTTTTGTTTATAATGACCTAAGAAACATAAATAACATAAAATGACTAAAAAATTTTAAAAATTGATTATTTTATAAGAGTTTGAAAAAACAAAAATTCATAATTTCTTAAAATTGTAAAATAATGGCTGGTCAAACTGACTTTTTAATTACAGGATCAGCTTAATAATATAATCTAAATATAATACATCAATTATTTTTACTGCAACTGTCAACCAGAAATTTTTTTTTTAAAAAGGGTACCATGTAACCTTAATGGACGGTTCTTGACCTTCATAAACACGAACCAGCATTGCATAAGTTTTTTCAGTGTCTTGCAAAACTTAACAATTTGAATTTGGCTAATTCTATGTCAAAATATCCCTTGCATTCGGCGATTTTACATTTCAGGAAGAGTTTTCTCTTTCCCCCACTGGGAACATTGTGAGACACATGTTGTATTGTTATGTTTTTCTCTTTACAATAGGGAGAAAGTAAAGGTTGCTGTGTGATTTTTAGTCAGTATTCATTAGCGAGTAACATAGATTCCAATACTTAGTGCCATATCATATTACAATAATTTTTTTTTGAATTCAGGGTTTGCCTTTTTAATTGAAAGACCTGTAAACTTTCAAATTCATATTTTTATTTTACGAGTATTGTGAATATTTAAATATGCGCACATGTCTATTTTAAAGTCAGTTCTAAAGCTAAAAATAAGTTTTCTTTAATTTGATGTACAGCACTTCAGAAGTACTAAGAAAGAAGAACTTATATATATGATTAGTATGTTTACTAGAAATCATGTGTTCTACGCTAATTACTAAAAATAACTTATTCTGAAGCAAGATTTTATTGCATCTATTACTTAAATGTGACACAGATTAATGAAGGATGCCACGCGATATAGGTTATTGTCCCTTACGTATAAGAAAAATACCATGGAAGTGTTAATAAGAAATTATATAATAAATATGTGTTTTAAAATGTTTAGAATTTTTAAAAAATTATTCCTAATTTGGTGAAATGTTTTCATGTTCCTTTGAGTATAATAACTAAGCATTTAGTTTTAAATAGTAAAAAGTTTATTATAACTTAGTTCATGTAATGTGTAATTTAATATTTTCAAACAAAACAAATGACAAAAGAAAATGATAACTCTAAATAAATATTATAATATTTATTAAAATATTAAAGTATCTAAAATACTTCCACTATTAAAATATTTTCTAAAAGCAAATACGTTAAAATATTATTAAATTAATGTCTTCGGTAATCTTATGACTACTCTCTTTAAGAGTATGATATATTGTTCAGTCATAAGCTCATAATAATTATTTCGACTGCTTTTATATATGTATATATACATATAAATAGTGTGTAGTTGCATAGATTAGTGTGCGCACTTTATCAATGCACTTTTTATTAAAGCTTATATATTTAACTGCAACTTTGAAACCCTGTAATAAAAAGTAACACCTCATGTTTTCAAAAATTTTCGATAAAATATGTATATATATAAAAGAAGTAAAAACTTTAAGAACTATATGTAGAGCATATAATTAATAAACATTTTACTTTTCTAAAACATACATTTTTTTAAAATTTCCTTTTTATTGAAAGAAGTATTATTTTTAGTTCATTTATTCTGGTCTTTTTCGGAACATTTTAAAAAATTGAAGATAAAGCAAAAGAAAAAAAAATGTTGTTTCTACACAGCATAAAATCTACGAATTAATTATTTTTTTTTTTAATAGAAACTTGCTATTCCTAAACGTCATCAAAATTATAAGGAGCGTTGGTGAAAAATAGCCACACCCAATTATGGACAATAGAAGCAGAATTGTAAATAGGGCCAGGGAAAGTTCTAAAAGGGTCTGTTTGAAAAAAATGCGAAAGAAATGTCTTTAGCTATCTTGGTACAGACGTCGTACCATGCCGAATGAAGTGACAAAAATTTTTCTGGTACAGCATCGGTACCAGCCAATTTGTAAAGATTAACACAAAACTTTTAAACTTTGACCTTTTGTGTCTTCATTGTCATTTTCTCAGTTAGGAACCAACGTACCAACCAAGCACTTTGTAAATCAAGTCTTACACCGAACACAAATGAATCTAAACTGAGTAACCCACGATCACTCTCGCGGGGTGTTCTGTACACCCCAGCAACAAGAAAGGCCTCCTACAATTCTAAAAAGAATGCGCAGAGCCACGATTTTTTCTGTAGCTGCCCATATTAGGTCATTCAACCTTCAGGCCTGATGTAATCAATCTCGCTAGGACGATTGGATTGTAACGACCTTCAAAAGTTTATTTGGGGTGCTGAGAACACCCCGCGAGTGATTGAGTTATGTTTTTGTACTCGAAGCATCCACGGAAGAATGCGTTTTACTCTTTCCATTTACATTTTTTTTATTATCAAATATATTAATATGCATGGATATTTTATTTAAAATTTCAATAAATGTGGTATAAAAATAATATAATTCTATAAAATAGTTGTAAAATATAACTTTTTTAAAAAAAATTTTCAAAAAATTTTTCAGAAATTATGACAAAAACTCCATGTGAAAGGGAGAAATAGCGACTTCGTAGTCTATTAGATACTGTATCAATAGATTGTCAAGATGAATTAAATGAATTCGATGACTGCGTAATTTCGTAACCAAAGTTGTGGAGGGATGAAACTTGAAATTGTAAATTTTTATAATACAGGTGGCGGTGATCCCAATCATGAAATGTGCAGCATATATGATGTATTGCGAATATGTAACCTTTGGCCATTGCGAATATTTTATCATCTACTTAATATTGCAGGAATTAATGCTTCCTTTGTCTATCATCCGGTTCTTCCTGAAAATAAATGAGACATTCAATATTATTAGAGGATTTTAGAATGGATCTTGTTTAGCTACAGTGGGATATGAGATCGGATCTCCCAAACCTTAACAAAGCACTCAAAAGAAGCTTTACTGACACAGAATATATTAAAAAGAGCATTAATCCACCAAAAAAAGGGGCATTGCACTGTTTTTCCACGGGTAAAAGATGAAAAAATTATTTTTTTTGTCTTCAATGTAAGAAAAATATGTGCTTAAAGCATATGAATACAGTCTGCTCTGAATGTTTGAAAAATGATTAAAATATTATTTTTCTACTTTTTACTATCCTTATCATTAATTATAAAGTATATTTATTACTGGTATATACGTTGTATTTGTGGTTTATGAAAAAATATAAAATTGTGTACTTCAAAATGAAAATTTTGTAGGTTTAGTTTAAATTAATGCTAATCTCATTTGAATGCAATAAATTTAACAATTTTGTTTGTATAATACAAAAAACATCTTATACTTTATAAATATATATCATAATTGGCTTAAACAATTTTCATATTTAAATACACGTGTTAAGAGTTTGGGGTGTTCTCTACACCCCGCGAGTAACGACGGTAGAAAAACAGGCGCGAGTGACCGCGGGGTAATGGTGAGGAAAATGGTCAAAACCGGCCGCTGCGCATGTGCAGCATTTTGTTTCACCAGTGTTTCCAGATCAGCCGTTCTGACTTCATTCACCGAACTTTATTGTCAGAGGTTGTACATAAACCTTTGGATTATTTTTTTTCAAAAAGATCAATAATGAGGCAATCATTAAGGCAGTTAGTTGAATTCATTGCATAATGATTAGCTTTATTAAATCAAATAATGTTACATTTTTAAGCAATATCTCTAAAAGCACCCAGAAGAAAATGATATTTAATTGATATATTGCAAATGAAATTGAGTGGGGAAAAATAACGAAATATTGAATACGCTTAGAGTCTGCGTGCATAATTTCGATATAAGCAGCATATTAAAGTTTTGAATTTTACATTTTCTACATATAATAAGTAAGAAAAAGGCTAGAAGTATACTAAAATAATTTTATTTAAAATCTTATTTTAAAAATTACACTATTTTTACTTATAAAATATTAAGTACGTAATAAAATATTGTTTTCTCAATTTTGAAGGAAAATATGTGCTTCTAAATATTAATACATATTGTATGAAAATACTAAATTTAAAGAACTTTTCAAAGGAAGCAATATCTCTTAAAATTTAAAGGAAAAAAAAACAACTTCAGATTAAAAAAAAAAAAAAAAACATATGTTTAACTCTAAATTTCAGTAATTTAAAGACAAGTTACAAATTTAATATTTTTTTAAAGAAAGCAAGGAATGTTTCTGAAAGGTTTAGCAAAAAAGACTTTTAGTAATCAACGTACAATAATTAATTCGAAACAATCGAAATGGAAAATCTATAAATTATATAATTTTACCTATCATGAGTTAGAATGATAATGGACAGTATCTATGTTAGGACAATGTAGATAGTTATGAGGTGAAAACGAGGCAAATGGGGTTTCCTTGAGAACGTTAAGAATTCTTTATAAGAAGCTCTAAAAATAATGTGTTATTATACTTGAAGGTCACGTTAAAAGTTCATTCACTCATTGGTTAAATGCTCTGAATTGAAATAAATAAAAACAGACATCATAATTAAATTTGTTTAGTTTTTCTAAATTTGAAATATTTTTTTCCATTGCACTGAAAGAAATTAAACCTTTCCCTGAAATTGGTATGGATTTCTTTGCAAGCATTTAATGGCTGAAATGTTGCACTTAATATCAATGCTAAATTGCGTTTATTGAAATATGAGATCAAGAGAAATAGACTTTTAAACATAATTTATTTCGTTTAATAGCGCTTTGATTTACAAATTCTTTATGATTAAATGATAAATTTCATTGTAGGTGTACAAAATTGTAAAAAAAAAAAAACATTTGTGGATAAAGTTCGGACTATTTTTATCGAGTAACTTAATTCCAATTGAGCTTAAACCATATCCAAATATAACGAGCAATCTATGATTCCTTTTATAAATTTACACACGAGTGCTACTGTAGATTACTTAATAAATATTCAAAAAAGTTATTAAAGCACAGTTTTTAATTTAAAGTTTTTAATTTTAATTTAAATTCCATTAGAATTTGGGTTTGAAATGCAACAAGGAATTCTTCCTCTTTTAACTCTTTTCTGAACTGAATACATTCTGTCAAAAAACCATGAATCACCATCACTTGAACAAACTGTTTTGTGTTTTTAGAACAGGGTGTTATAAAATTTCTTCCTTCTGTTTTATCTTCTGAATTATAAATATCACTAATGAAAACATCTGAAATGCACGTTCTCTTATTAAAAATGTATGACAGCATATATTAGTATCAGGGATTATCTGAAAAAATAATAAAGAAGGAAACAGCACAGCTTAAAATCTGCTTCTTAGGAGCATATTCTTATCAAAAATAGGCTTCTCTTAAATATCAAGTTATTCTTTTTTTTTTGTTTTATTAATTGGATAGAGAACATTTTAGAACATCGTTAGAGAGGATTATGATTCTGTTATCCAATTTTTACGTATGTAATATCCTTCTTCGACTGAAATGTAAATAGAAAAAAATGCGAAATAAAATTGTAGATTTGTATTGTACGCATATTCAATTATACAAGCTTGTTAACTATATTTTTGTTGTAGTACAAATTATATTGATTTTTTTTAAAATAAAAAAAACGAATGTGATATTATGATAGTAATATATCACTCTATTTCCAGATTCACAAAAAGTTTTACACACCATGTCACTAGAATTTCTTTAATCACCAAACTTTCAAATTTTAATATATTATGCATAGTAGTTTCAAAACTTTACCATGTAAAGTGATGTAAATATAATTTGAATTGTTCCCTTAATTGGTAATTCACAATAATTATAACTCGTGCTTAAGCCTAAAATTAACTTTCCAATGATAGCCAAGTTTCATGCAAACAAATGTCTCCAAGTACTGGATTAATAGTTATTCGTTTCATATTCATGCAAATGCGGTCAAGGCCATGAACATATTCGAATATAGTTGTATCTTTATTTTACATTTGAGCTGTGTACAAAATTTCCTGTAACCTTTAGAAATGATGACCTTAGAAGTACATGATTTACACACAGTCATACATATGTGTAAACATATTTTTTGAAAATATTTTTGAGAAATAAGAGAAGAATATATATTTTGAAATAAAAATTTATTTTTTCTAGTATATTAGTGCCAACACAACTCGCCAATATTACATAGTTTTACATACTTTGAAAGAAATTATATTCTTTTGTAAAATTATTATTCGTATATAATTTCATTTAGAGAATATAATTTTCTGAATGCATAGTTGTTTTATCATGTGAAGTGTATGTTTAAATAATTGGTATCAAAATAAACACTTCATTTAAATAGGAATTTTTAGCAGAATTTCTTTTCCTTCGTTTACAAAATCAGTAATTGCAAATAGTATTTGAATTTAATTTTTTCCTATAATTAATTTGAATAGCAATTAAACAACAAGAAAAAACCACATTTTAATTAGCACATCAACATGAGTAATTTAAAAGTGAAATGGGAAAATTTTAATTTTGACGAAATGTGTTCAATAGTGTGCTTATAGCATTTAACTTATGACCTTTACAAGACTTCTGAATCAATATAACTGTTATATTTTTTTCTTCGCGAATATATGATTCTTAAAATATAAATATCACAGCATTATAATAAAAATCAATAATACTTACGCACTTACTCTCTCTCTCTCACACACACACCCATATATATATAAAAGAAATTTGTATAATATTTCAAAAACCAGAAATAATATATATTGAACATAACAAGAAATAACGTAATAAAAATATAAAAGCAAAACATGAAGATCGAAAAAATACAAAAAAGGAACTATAAAAAAGAACCTAGCGAGTCAGAATGCAATTTCGGACTTAGGACCGAATAAGTGGGGTTAAACTAGTTTGAAGGTGCCAACCTTTCCCCTTTGCAACTCGGTAGGAAAAACCAAATAAAATAAACAAAAATTATATATATATATATATGTATGTATGTATATATATACCAGTGCTTCTCAAACTTTCAATATTTGCGACCCAATATTCAATCATAATTTCCATGGTGCTCCCCTCCGTACAATAACAATGTATTGAATTCCATAATACTATACTTTACCACTAAAACTGCCACTGGCGAATATAAACGTCTTGCTCAGTCAAAGCATTAATTTTTCCGAACGTGTATATACGTCTTTCCGAAGTACAAACTTTTTGGGGAATTGTTTTCCATAAAATTATTCCAACAGCTTAGGAAGGGATCAAAGGGACATTGACAATGTTTGCAAAGGACTTGCTAACTTCAGAGGATTTATTAATTTATTCCTTTTCTACCCCTTCCCACTTACTATATGGCTTACGTGGAAGGTTGCATTGGGGAGCGAATAGTGTACAATTTTAAGCGCAGTTAAAGGATTAACTATGAATTGTACAAATTATCAAGATAAGTGTTAATTTTTGTATATGTATAATTTTATACATGACAAGCCCATGGGGTCACTGATAATTATTAAACTTGTTTTTAACTTAGTATTGTTAAATTAATTATAAAATACATTGCGCAGTACTGATACATTTATAAATGCATTATATCAGTGTAAATGTATTTTTTTTTCTTTATTTTATTCTGTCAGAATGTATTTTGTTTATTTACTTTCAGTGAATTAACATTTTTTTTTTTTTTAAATAATCTTTTTTTTCAGACTTTTCAATATGCTCGCGCCCCCCTTGTAGAGTTATCACGCCCCCCCCAGGAGGGCGCGCCTCACAATTTGAGAAACGCTGATATATACATATTCAACAAAAATGTTGACTTCTTTTCTTTGTCTAACAACAGAATGGTTAAGGATTTTCAAGCTGATAAATATATTGTAAGAGATAAATAGAAAAAAAAAGTTTTATGTAAGATAATAAACCTGGGTCAAGACCACCTTTGTTTTCACTCAGAGACGCGTTCGACCAACCGCAGAGAGAAAGAGTTTGAGAAAAGAATTTCATTTATCATTTACAATGCTAAAAGAAATTGTCCTTCCCTCCCCATGTTTCTTTTATGCATACTTTGTTCCCGAATTTGAATTCTTGTATCGTGTCCGATTGCTTGCGATCATTTATCTCGAAGCAGCTCATTGTAACGAATTCAATTCATCTCGACAGGGGATGTATCTTCGTGCAGGGGTGGAATAACAAACAAAGTGAGTCACAGGAAAGAAGCAAAAAAGAAAAAAAGAGGGTGGCGTGAAAAATGATGACGTTGGATATTAATATTAGAGCTAGAAAATGTTCAGTCTTTCCCTTATGCTTTTGTACCGTATGTTTTCTGGTGAGAAAAATTGCTAAAATACGCGGTTCTTACTTAAAAGTATTTTTTGTATTACTTTGGGATTTTTTGTATTTTTTTAAAATAAAATTTTCTATTGCTTATTTTAAAGTAGAAATATAAATTTTATCTTTCCTATGTGTGTTGAGGTATTTTCATGGAAAGGAAAATCCATTAAATATTTCTTGGAATTGTGTTTTATCATATAATGGATATGGAAATCTTTAAAGTGTTTACTTAGTAGAGAATATTGAAAAAAACAGGGAGGGTGGGGGAATCACAGAACAGAGATATAAAACAATGAAAATAAGGTATGTAAATTTAAGAAATGGGGATTCAAAAAACTAACACATGAATATTTCATTCTTTATAGCGTGATTTTGGGTTGTGCCTTCTCTATAAGAAATCTGTATCGAAAACAGAAATTTTATTTTATAGTGTTAGGCCGAAAAATATATTTAGTTTTCTTAAAATGTGTTCCCCATTTCGATATATAAAGGCAATGCATGAGGAAAAATACATGTTTTTTTATTTGCAGATAGCATTTTAGCAATTTTATGAAAAAAAAAAAAAAAGAAAGAAAAGGAGGGAGAGAGAATCTTTGTCTTATTTCTGAATTTCATTTTATCTAGTTATAACTCGAATTTTTATATGAGTTTATGAAAGTAATTTAATTTGCTTTTTTATTAATATTATCTACTAAGATAATGCGAGAGCTATTGTAAGCGAATCTTACAATTTTAAACCTTAGTCTAATGATGAGTGCGATAACTCAATTGGTAAACGTCCATCTAGTATTCTACACCATGGCAATGTGAGGATTTTGAAACACAACTGAATTATCATGCATTAACCCTTGTCCTTCGTGACACTAAAAATTAAAACCACGATTCTACAATCACTGTTACGACTTGGTGATCATGATAATTTGGATTTCACGGTCTCCTCTGACATATAAAGATTGATAATCGCGGGGAAAGAATTTTTATTTTTAATATTTATTTCCATACATATTGTTCATTTTGTTAAATGGGTAAACAACAACAAGTATATTTAAGGTTGGATAATTTAAATTGATCAACTTTATGAAAGTCTGCGTATGAGAGCTGTGTAAGAAAGTATGTGAATATGCATTTAGCCTATTAAATTAATTTCAATGTACTAAAAATTCTTTTTTTATTCAATGCAATTTGAAAGCGTTGTAGAAACAAATATGATTTAAAAAAAATTGAAACAATATATTACAAGAAATTATCAGTTATTAGGCAATACGAATAATTCAACCCTATTTTTAAATAGCTGAACAGTGCACTTTTAACTTTTGCTAAGACCTGCAAAAACTTACATATATTTATATCTATTGCTAATAATGATAATGATGTTTACAATTGATTTGGAATTAATTCCTACTTTGGTATTTCTCTTGTTAGCACAGTTTAGAAGCGATTTAAGTGACCCCAGTTCACTTATCAAACATTTCGATTCGTTTTTCCTTGGGAAATAAAAGAGATTGACGAATTACTGGTTTTTACGACTGATTTTGCCTATTTTTCTATTCGTAATTATACACCATGTGTTTCAAAAAACTTTTAAGTACGAAAAAAAATCCTTTTTTTCTCTGAAATTTTAAAAACTGATCAATCAATCTGCAGCAATTTTGACAAACGCCATTTTGAAAGAATACACTTAAAGCCAGAAAGCCCGAGATTTCGAATACCCTTAAACATCCACCGTTGTCGTTTCGACCCTGCCTTATAAAATATATATAATGATTATAACTAAATAAGTGCAGAATTATTGGTCAGTAGGGATTAGTTTTAAAACTTTTTATTCAATGTATTTCCTTATATTCTCCAACAAGCTGCTGTGAATGAAAAGAAGCCGTAAGCACAAAACAAATTCATTGACAATATGTTTCGTGAAGATTGTTGGATTATTTGCTTTATCGAAAAACATTTCAAGTAGAAAGTCTTCCAGGAACATTGGACTTATGCGGTATTCATTCTTTGTTGTCTCCAGCAACATATTTATCAGGAATTACTGGAATATTATCAATTTTGTATGACTTTTCTTCATATTCTTCTGAGCCACTTTCATACAATCGAATGTTTTCATCCGAATCTAAATTAGAACTAGACAGCTGACTACCATCCTATTCATTCTCAGAAAGCTCTCTCAACAAATTAGCAATTTCATCATGGTTTAGAACTTTTCTACGAGCTATCTCTTTCTACACAAGGCTTGAAATTCGAATGGAATTTTTTTCATGAGCATATAAGCAAATGCCAGGTAATGAAACACTTAGACGCAATGATTTTAGTGTAACTGAATCATTTCCGATATGAACCCAGTGGCACTTCATTCAAGGTCAAATAAGTGTTTAATATTACTTCCAAAAAATTTGTTTTACTACCGGTACATACTTAGTGAACTATCTTTGTGCTAAACAAGAGCTAAAAAAACTATAAATCGCCTTAGTGTTGAAACAACACCAGTGGACGTTTTAGGTATATTTTATTGTAGAATTTATCCTAAATACCCCAAAACGTTTTCTGCGTAATGACTTTGGAAAATGATTAAAAAAGTAGTGAAAAGTTTTCTAATTCCCTGCTAAAATGTGGAAAGAAGAACACATATAAGTACTACCCGGTGGCCAATAGACACCATCGTTCTTGTGTTAAAAATATCAGTTAATTGTTTGAATGTTAGATATAATGTTCTTATCAGACATTCCTTCCAAAAATATTTGCATTTATTTAATCTTTTAGCAATATCGTTCCAAAACGGTGTCACTTTTGTCAATTGACCTGGAATCAAAATTACGCAATCCGTCGTCAAAAGCCATCGTACTGATTTAATCCTTAACTTCGCATTGTTGCATTTCTGCAACATATGATTTATTTTAATTTAACAGAATCAATATTTTTTTAATTACCTACAAATCACATACCTAAGAAAAAAAAAGATTACTGCGACGAAATACATGCTAATTTTGTCACTAAATGGGAATACATTTTTTTCCAGAAATCACAACAATTATAAAAATTTCTGATGCTTCAAGAACTGTGTATTTGCCATAAAAAGAATCAATTATATTGTATGCTTCATCTTGTTTATTGACAATATAAATTACCAGGTAAGAAATTTAAATGTTTTATGATTAATGATAAAATTGTAATTTATAGCACTACTGCGCAATGTTGCACTTCTGCAAAAAACAAAAAAATTACTGAAATTCAATTTAAAACTGCTTAATTTTTTTCATATTTTCTTTTTTATTATTTCTTGAGAACTAGCTGATATAATTTTTTCATAGCAATTTAAAAAAATTGCGAAGTTAAGGGTTAAAAGCGATGTAAGTATAACTTTTAGTCCCTCACTATCATCGATTTAAAACCTATAAATATCTTTCGTGTGTATTATATTTCTTGTCAATTGTTTCTTTTTTCTTTTTTCTTTTTTTATTGAATAATTACAATATGATACGTGCAATACATTCATATTAGTTGATAGAAAAGTGTATTTAAATAGCCCTTATTGTAAACACAATTTTATTAAACGTCAACAAGTTATTAATTACTTACTTATTTCTCTCATTCGGTCCAAAATTTTTAAATTCCATCATTTATTTTATTTCGTAAATAATAAAACGTTTTATCATAATGTAAGTGACCGCTTTTTTTTTAAAAATATCATTTGCGGCAATTATGAGCTTTTATTTTAGAATTTCTAATTATCATGATTCATTGTTTAGTATTTAAGATAATGTTTCTTTCAGAAAAATTTTAACATTTTGAAAATTATACTTAACGTTCATTAAAATAAAAATAACTTAAAGAATTTTGTTAAACATTATTTATTATACCAGAGGTATAATGCGAATTATTATTTTGTTCATATTTTATCATATTTATTTTTTTTTCCAATTTTAGCCAGATAAATGCTTTAACATTAGTACTATTTCAGTGGTGGAATAATAATCAAGTAAATGTACAATTTTAGCAATAAATTAGGTTTTTTCCTGTAAGTTATGAAGAGATATTCTTTTATTTAACGAAATTCGTTGTGTAGTGTAAGAAATTTTCAAACTTATTTGCCTAGAAAATTACATATATTTTTTTCTACAAAGTACACCTTTTTAAAAAAATATATATCGATATTGTATACTTGGGTAAAAGAACTATTCGATAAAGGAGTTTTGTCACATATTTTTAAAGTAACAAAGGAGTCCTGTGTTGATTATTTTATATCCCAATTCATTCCTATGAAATGTTATTTTTTCTTCATTATCATAATGAGCATTTATTATGATTACTTTTTCGGAAGAAAAAAGTAAAGCAGAATCAAAAAACGCCATAATGTGCCACTGGCTACTACTGATAGTTTCCTATGCTCATTTATTTTTATCTCAAAAGTTGGCGAAACTCTTGGAACAAAAAGAGTGTGAAGTAAAAATATAGTTCACGGTGTTCTAAGAAACGCTGCCAAATGATTTCAAGAGTGTACAAGATATTTGCTAAAAAAAATTGGCTGAAAAAGTAATTCAATTTCCTTCTTGGTTGTTACCTGGGAGAAAAATGATGTTGGATATCCTCGATTTGAAATACTTACACTTAATCAACGTGTTCTTGAAAGAAGTTCTGGATAGATTGCCCCTTTAGGTGAAAATGAAAAACAAATGCTATAATCCAGTACCGAAGACACAGCATTTTAGTGTAATACTGCAAACTGAAAAAAAGAAAGCTGTTTTTCGATATATGTGAATCGTCTGTTATTGAAATAGAGACAAACTTGCCAAAAAACGCGGTTTCAAAAAAGAAAATCCTCGTTAGAACTATGCGAGAATTTGAAAAAAATGTTATAAAATTACTTTTTACTCAGCAGAAGAAATATATTTTTATTTAAAAAAATGTGGTAACACATTTATTTTACAGTTACTTAAATTGTCTGCTAGAATACTAATGCAGAGATTTATTACTTGAATGTTGGATAATAAATACTTTAACAAAAATTTATTTGTTTGCTACTAGTAATTTGAACCACTTGAAGTTAAAAAGACAGCAATTATTTTATTAAACAATTATTTTTGTATGTTTTACTATATATCCTAGGTAAAAAAAAAGACTTGCTAAAAAGCACGAAAATTTACATTTTAGTGCCATATGAGGCGAAAAAAACACTCATTTTAATATTTTTTCTAAGCAAAAATTTAGAAGATTTGAGAAATTGTATTAAAAATTGAATAAACATTTTCTAACCCAAAAGCTGAGTCAAACGAGCAATATGTAGGCGAATAGAGTGAGTGACTATATTTGTAAAGTTACTTTATGCTGTTGCATTTAATACAAAATATATGTTATATTTTTAAAGTTAATGAGTTGTAATACTTAAATGGAGGGAACTCCATTCAGTTGATTCACTTTGTAATCAAAAACAAATAAGCCATTCACATAAACAAATATTAGATTACTATCCATCTATGTATTATTTCCCAATTATTTAAAGAGAAAGAAGACCACATAATCTAGTAGCATTTATAGTTAAAGATAATTGTGGTCCATTATTAGTTACCCTTTCCAAAATTCTTGATTCCAAAATACTGACTAAGCAATCAAACCTTAAGGAATTATAAAACGAGAATGATTATGATTTTGAATTTGACTTCGAATTCTTGTTTATAATAATTGCATCTACAAGCAAGGTGACAGCTTTTGGTAATGAATTTTAAAGTTTGGATTCGCAATCAAATACTTAATTTCGTTGCAATAACTATGGTATTTGAATGATAACGTATTTTTAATGAAAGCGGTTATAACTTTATTTTTCTACGCCATTAAACAATATATTGAAAAAGCAACTTAGTATTAAAAACACTACCCAATAAGGAGAGCATGCTATCATAATATAGAATCCAAGACAATTTTAGAACCATAGAATTATATTTATTTTTAATTCGTTTCAGAAACAAGTATCCATTAAACATTTTATCTTACAAAAATATCATTTTGCGTACATATCACAAATGTGTTTCTTTAATTTCTTTAAAGAATACTTTAACTTATATTTGGAGTTGATAAGTTACAAGAAAATATTAAAAAAATTTCAAATGTTTACAAGAATGGAGTGAGTTTAGAACACACAAATTAGATAACAATTTTATGTCTTAAGATTCTTTCAATTCTTAGTGTGTTTACAACATTTTTTTTTATTTTTATAGAAAAATAAACTATTGACTTTTGTCTGAATTCTGTTAATTATATTTGTTTCATAATCATTAGGCATAGTTCAAGAAATGTGAAATATGATCTACAGTGTGTCTTCATCTCAACGGATAAACTTAGTGACCCACACATTCATAAATATAGAAATTAGAAGAATAAGTCAAAAATACAAATAAACAAAACTTTAGCAACTTACTGAAAATGAAATATGTTAGTAACAAACTAAAACATTCGGGAATTTATAAATATTACTTAAAACTAATTAGTATGGGTGATGGCTAACTTTTCATTTAGAGTAAAGTGGGCAGTCATACATTTATACATGCGATTGTGTGTGTTTACTTTTCCGCATAAAAATAACTGAAACACATTTAACCATAAATTTTAGTCCATTTAATATATTTAAATATTTGTAGCAACTCATTTTATAAATAAGGAATTTAAATTCATTTGAAAAAAAGAGACAAATACAAAAAATTTAATTAATTATCTAAAAATAATATCTAACCCAGTACTGCAAATATATTTATTTTAGGGATAAACAAAATAGAGTTTAAAAATTATTAATGATTTTGATTTAACTTTCATAATTCTTTAAATACGTATTAAAATAATACATTTAAAAAAATTATAAAAATGTTTTATTTCAAACATAGAAAATAGGGATAGGAATATTTAAACATTTAAGAGATAAACAAATTTTAAAGTTCATGTTTTACAGTTGGGTAATCAAATTTTGAAGTAACAGATTAATCAAGAAAACAAAATTGTAACGACTCTAACTTGTCCAGTTGTAATAATTATTTAAAAATTTCCTTCTGAAAAGTCATTTACTCTTATATACACAAATAAACCATACATCACACGTCCTTTTACTGAAAACATTCAGTTCTTTGTTTTTAGGTCCTTCGACATCATTTATTTGTACTCACCTCATGTGTTTCATAAGACTTTTGCTTATTCTTACAATTTGACCTAGAGTTGTTTTTTTAAATGATGTATGTCATTTTCTCCGTATTTCAGTTGAGCTGAAGTTATTAATTAGTATTTTGATTTCTAAAGAAAAGCGTTTTTGCTACTGCATATGATTCAAGATTCAAGAAATTATTAATTACATATACATGTGCTTGTTTGTAGTTAAACTTACTTTATGCGAATATTCTACAAATCTGAAATTCTGTATTTCAGTTTTTGATATTCCTTATTTGAGTAAAATAAGAATTGTGTAAACAATTTATTGGTTAACTACATATATTCATTTCCGGACTATATATAAAGAGACAATTTTTGGTTTCTCAATATTATATACTCATATATTCAAAGCATATTAAAAACTTTTCAAATGCATCTTGGAAATGTTTTTAAGATGCAGACAGTTTTATTGAAATAAATCGAACAATATGTGTTAGTATACCAGCTAATAAAGACTAGGATACATTATATCATCGAATGAGTAAAATATATATTCGAAACAACCTATTGATTCACATAAATTATAAATTTATTTTAAGAATTTTAGTGAACTAGTTTTTAAGTCTGTTTAATTATTATATAATACATGAAATTTTATTAATGTCTGTATATTTTTCATATATATTCACTCACATATATCACTCCTTTCATGCAATTATCATGAATATTTTTATTCCATTTTTTCTCCGTTGTTTGATTAATATAATTTTTTAAAAAAATATATCAACTGATTACTGTTTAATTTATGAAGCTATATGAATAAAAACATAATCGAATCATATTTAAGATGTGACGACTATTGTTACACGTCACATCTTGCCCCAAGTTTTCCTTGTTAATTTCTTTTTTGACGATATTTACGCTTTTTATTCTTGTTGTATGTTGTGTTTTATTTGGGACCTTTATTGATATGTTACAGCCAAACTTGCGTAAGCTTGATGGTAACTCATCCAGGGTGAGCCATTGTTGACTAAAAGTATAGTGAGTTTTTGAATATTGCTTATTTCAAAGAAAAAAATATCTATAATATAGTTGATGGATTCAATGAATCAGAAATTGAATAGATTTACTTGCACTTAATGAACATGATCCGGCTCCAGTGTAAAATAGATATCACTTTCTAGGTGCGATTAAAACGAAAGTAAGGTGCGGTATCCTGCGTTTAATGAAATGTTTGATAACTTGTAATCAGAAGATTGGATATAATAATGCAATTGCTATCCCGTTTGTACGAGACTGTTACAAATTTGAATAAAAACAAAATATTTGTGTCATTTTTTTTAAATATTTATTTTTAATTTAAATATTAATTTAATTTTAAATACATTTTGTGGTACTATAATCCCTTTATTACATATTATTCCAAAAAACAACCTGGTAATGGTTAGTTAAGGGGGGATACAGTACGATTCAATTGACAAAAATCGGTCAAAAATCAAATTTAATTTTTTTAGCCTAAATTATTCTTTATATACTTTTCTATAACCTCACAAAATTTGAAAGCTCTAACCTTACAAATACTGAAAATTATGATAGCTTTTACGTTCGTTTTTATTCGCATCCCTATGGCAAATCAAAATTTTAAAAACTTTCTTATCTCAGAAAGATAAAATATCTAGTTTGTTTTCATTAAAAATGCTGAGGCTTTTTTTCTATTGTGCCTAATGCTTTGAATTTTTTCTTACTTATTACTAATAGTACATCTAACAAAAGTTGGTATGCATTTTGTTATCAAAGCAATACTTTTTTAAAAAAAAAATAATTGAACTCAGGATTTATACATTTTTTAAGGAATTTTCAATAAGCATTCATAAAAAGAGTTATTGTACGAATACCAGTGATGTTGTCGCAAAACCTATAACAACTTTTGTTATGAATAGTTTAACGTACTTGCAAATCAAATTTCATGCGTGCACGTAAATGTTTGTAGTAGGAGTAGCATTTTAAAATTACTTCACAAATTTTAAGTTTTTTTCCTTAAAAAATAAATGGCTAGCTTTTTATGAAATTTTGAGCACAAAATCTGTTTTACATAGTATGCGCACATAGGAGTCAACCAAAAAAATTTTGAAAATACTTAAAATTAAAAAATTTTACGTAAATTGTACCATGTTACCTTAAATAGTGAATTGCCTTCTGAGCTCTAACAAAGTAAGTAAATTCAACACGATTTGTCTTGCCCTAGTATAAAAACAAAATAAATATTCTAATCAATACAGTTCTGTTTTTTT
>BMAV01011559.1:20735-52123 GCA_019973955.1 Trichonephila inaurata madagascariensis | reverse complement strand
CTTAGTGATTCCTTTAATCGTCTTTCCACAATTCACTTAAAGCAAGATCTTAATGCTCTTTGAAAGTAAAGTCCATAAGTAGAACCGTGTGATGCTTTCCTAATGCATCGCCCTCTTAAGATGATGTTTACTTACTCAGAATTTGAAAAGGTTTGCTGAAAATGTCTTTATTTTGACAGGAGTTATATAAAATACTATACTTTAAACTTCCTGAACTTCAGAGATAAAAGGGAAGCAATACACATGTTGCATAATTTATTATAGTTAAATGCAATATGAATGAATTTTTTCTAAGTACACCTAAATCACTTTTGAGAAGAGTTACCAGTTCTACTTAGCGCAATATAGATTTATGTTGAAAGATAATTAGAATTAAAAACCGAAAAAGCTTAGTATTGTCAAATACTATTCAAAACCTTCAAACAATTTTGATGTCATTATTTCTATCATGGCATAAATGGCAAATTGAAATTTGAAAGTATTATATTTGTGATTAACTAACTCTTTCTTAATTGTTATATACTTATGCTAGTTAGACATTCTATCAACAGAATTTTAAAAAAAATCATGAATTTTTAATAGAATATATACTCTGAGAAAATATATTTTTATCAACGAAAAAAAATTCTTAGAAGACATTGAACTTCTATAAAATGTCAAGTATTTCAGCTAATATTACTAATGATTGTAAGATAATATTTTTAAGTGAAATGTGTGTGTTTCCTAAAATATTGAATAAATATTTGAAACTCTAATGGCTAAACATTCAAATTAGGAATGGCACTTTAATATATTTTAATCAGAAAAATGAATCTTTTTATGTCGAAAAATATTTTTATAATAATAATATGCCTACATATAACAGCTTCTGAAGCAGTGACCAGGCAAAAAAAGAGCCAGATTAAAATCAAAATACATATTCCCCAAATAGTTTTTATTTAAATTAAGATTTATTCTTTTACTTTGTTATTACTTGCAGCAAATAATATACAAACACACAATCCGTCTGGAATACTTTTCAGATATTTATTATAAGAAATTTAATACCTTTAATTGAAAGAAAAAAAATTTTATTATTTTTTTCCTTCTTTTATAATCAGAATACATAAATTTACAATTAATCTAGAAAAAAATATTGTTAAGTGTTCTCAGTATATTATATGTGTTTCTTCTCTGATCAAAAAAACATATTACTGTCTCATGACGTTTTGGAATCTGTATAATTATTACTAAAAATATTCCCAAGGAAAATAATTGAAAACATAATATGAAACCATAAAATGAGAAATAACTAATCAATGTATTTTTTTAATAAAAATTGTATGCTTAAATTATTCACAAAATTAAAATATACTCTATGACGACAAAAAAAAGACGCACCTAGCATTGAATAGTTGTGTGATTGCGATTAGAGGTATGAAGTATATATAGAAACAATGAAAGTTTCCGAACAGTTTAATGATTATTTTATAGTTTGATTATAACAAAGAAAAGAAGTTAATAAGGCGTTGGTCCACCTCTGGCATGGGTGCAAGCTGTCAACTGATGCAGCATACACTGATAAAGTTCCCGGATGTTGTGTCCTGCTAAATTCCACGCCCAGTTAGTTCCAACTGTTGGGCTAAATCTTTAACATTCCCATATGGTTGTACTCACCTTTCTTTAAAATCTCAATTGCACTCTATGATAGGGAAATTAGAGAAAATAGCTGCCCAAAGAAGTGTTGGTCAATCCTGAAGACAGTTCATAGCAACACGTGCCTTGGTTATCTGCATTATCATGTTTAAAAGTAAGTCCAGGATGTTGCAAAAAGAAACAATATCACAGCCTGTCAAAGGATGTCATCATTGTACAACTGTACGGTTACCAAAGAAGTAGGCACCCAAGACCATTATTTCTGTTGTGGCCTATGCGTAGTGCGATAGTCAAGGAAGTTTCTTCACACTGTCCTGAATGTCTCCTTACACGTCTGTGTATATCTTCAGAACCCGTTACTAAAGACTATACGTCTCCAGTCAAAGCAGCTCCAAGTAGATCGAGCCCACTAGCACTACTATCAGACTTTGTCGGTATAGAGGTGATCTGAGTAAAGGTCGATTCGAACGTAAATTGCTCTTTCTCAGTGGTTCGTGAAGAATCATACTGGGAACGTGTGTAGCCCACGCGTGGATAGTAGATATCGAGGAATCTAATGCTGTGACAGTTGCTCTGACGATCTCTTAGTTGTGGCGGCCCTCGGTAGAATACTGACGTTCTGACACAGCCATTGTTGAACTTTACTTGCTAGATTCGTCTAATCACCAGATAACTTAGACTTAAATCTTGATCGATTCTTCGATTCGCCCAGCCAACCTGTTTCAATTGGATCAAATGACCCATTTTAGACTCTGACATCTGCTCGTATAGTGCACGAATCCTTCGGCGAAACGTTGTTATAGCCGACGTAAGGTATTCCAGCCAAAATGCAACAGTAAATTTGATCTTATCAGTTCGGGAATCACTCCTGTTGAATGCAAAATTATGATGCTCTGGAAGTAGAACCTCGTCAAGGAATTCGGGAACCAAATACTTCGGTATGGCCGTGTTGAAGATTGGCCTCCGAGCTCGCCGAAATCTAATTCCATGGGAAATTTTCCTGTGGGTATACCTGCAACAACAGGTGTATGAGACCCATCGACATACATTGTAGGATATCTAAGAATGCATTAAAACTCTTGATTCAACGCATGTTCTTTGCTCTAGCGTAGGAAACGTGACATTCAAACATACATCTAAATGAGCACTGTCGTAGATGGTGAGAGGTTTGAGTAAAGAAGCGGGGAGTCAAATAAAGGTATATTGTTATAAGTAGTTTTTTTTAATCTAATGTTTTTTCTCGCGACACAGTGTAGGAAATCCCGAAAAAATAATGCTAATGGAGCAGTGCTACCGTTCCATTTCTTAAATTAATATCAACAATGTGTTATTTCGTACTAAATCAATGAAGCTCTACAATTTTGTAATTCTCTTTTTCCCTCTTTCTCGTTTTGTTTTCAACATAGTAATGCTGACGTCGCAAGAGAAAGACAAGGTTGCCAAGGGCATACTGTATAATATATGTTTTGCATGGATAGTTACAGATATTTAACATGCTCAGTGTTGATAATAATATTAACTGGACTCGAACTGCTATATACTAATATTAACTTATTTATGTTAATTTAACCTACAACTCATGATATTTAGAAGTTATAATTGTTTTCTTGGATTAACAGTTGCCACTAAATCCCATTAATGTTAGTAACTTATATACTAAAAATAAATATTTATTTGTTAACTAAACACTGGATCAAGTTTGTGCATTATAATTATTTAACCAAGAGATAAAACATCTGATTTCTCATTAAAATAGCTTTTTTCTACATTTGGTTACTTGATTTTATATCAATAGATTATACTTTCAATAGAATTAAATAAAAAAAAATATTTATATATATAAGTAAAATAAATAAATACAATATTATCACACATAGGATTAGAAATGATTATAAGGAAATGCATAAACACTTTGAGTTGAAATTTAAAACCATTCGATATGAATCAATAATCAGTTTCTTAGATTTTACGCAGAGAACATTATCTGTACGAACTTTCTGTTTCTATAAACCTCCGCAGGAGAATTTTTGTGCTGATGTCCATAATCCATCTTCCACTACCTCCTGGTAACGATAGTTATACGCCGCGACCTTCCAAAAAACCTTACTTCCAAAACTGCTTACACGGATCCGTTGCAGCCGAACAAAAATAAAGTACTCAGTAATGTTTCCTCAAATGATTCTGAGCCGAGCTGTACTCTGTTACGATAACCCATTAGAGATAAACGAAATATCTTTTCCTCTACTTGTAAAAAGAGATTTTTCTTTTACATTTCAAGTTCGAGAAACATTTCAGTTATTGCTTTCACCTTCCCAAGGACGGCCCCCCCCCACCCTCTCCCTTCGAGGATATTTTGCTACGTTTTAATCTTTCCAGAAGTGGACATCCAGCGTCATTTAATTCGAAAGTAAGTACGAAAAAAAATCAGTTTTTCTTTACCTGCTATTTTTACGCACATTTTGATATCTTTTCTTCTCTTTTTATTATCTAGAATTGGTTTTCGTCGAGAAAGGATAGTTTTCGAAATACTACCTATTCTTTCTTCTGATTTAAAAAGAAATCTTTAGATTTTATTATAAAAATAATGATTATATATGACATTGGGGGCTGGTTCAATTGTTATGGAACATTAACAAGAAGTATTAACTGTAGACCAATGATATTTAATAATTTTCAATTCCATAAGTTATATTAAAATAATTCCATTTTTAAAATAATATTAATCATTTAATTAAAATAATAAGAAGAAAATATTTTTCAGAAGTCAAATAAAGATTCTGATTTATAAATCGAATTTTGCAAGCATTGTGATAGCAACTATTATATATTTAGTGAATAAATTAATAATATTTTTGAATCAAAAATATTAGTCTTTATCAGATAAAATGCATCAAAAGGATCATAATGCATTTTCTGAGAAATATTATATGTCTCATGTAAAGCATTGAATTCCAATTCAAAAAATATTTACATTTTGCACGTTTAATATATATATATTATAAATTGATATTTCATTTAATGCGATTGCAATTTTTCACACATGTATTCGAATAAATTATTTTACACAATAAAAAAAATGTCAGAATCACAAGCATTATACCTGAGATCTAAATTGCATCAATATAAATACAAAATGTTTAAATTATTTTGAATTTTATTTGAATGATAAATTTAAAAGATCATTTATTTAATCACATTCTCTAAAACTAAAAGTTTTAAATTGAAAGCAGTTGTTAGTCATTTGATTTCTATAAAATTTGCTTAATAGTTTTCAAGGATTGGAGCGCTATATGCACCCGTCTATGTATGAAAATAGTTATATAAGATTTATATACAACTATATTATCCTTTTGTTGTATTTTATTCATCACACTTTGGGACAGTTATTAAATAATAATTCATTTTAATGTATACTTGGTTTATCTATAAATATATTTATACTGCTTTTTACATATTTATTTTTATTCAGTTTAGTAAATCATTAACCCGCGATCACTCGCGCGGGGTGTTCGTACACCCCAGTAACAAGAAAATCCTCCCAGGATTCTAAAAAGAATGCGCAGAACCACGATTTTTTCTGTAGCTGCACATATTAGGTCATTGAACCTTCAGGCCTGATGCAATCCCTCTTTGTCGAACGATTGGAATGTAATGACGTTCAAAATTTATCTGGGGGGCTGAAAACTCCCGCGAGAAGTTGAGTATTTGTATACAGTCTGCTCTGAATGTTTGGAAAATGATTAAGATATTATTTTTCTACTTTCTACTATCATTATTTCATTAATTATAAAGTATATTTATTATTGGTATATACGTTTTATATATGTACTGGTTTATGAAAAAATATAAAATTATGTGTTTTAAAATGAAAGTTTTGAATGTTTAGTTTAAATTAATGTTTTAGTCTCATTTGTATGCAATAAATTTAATAATTTTATTTTGTATAATACAAAAAACATCTTGTAATTTTTAAATATGTATCATAAAGACTTAATTTTATTTTCATAATTAAATACACGTGTTCAAAGTTTGGGGTGTTCTCTACACCCCGCGAGTAACCATGGTAGCAAAAACAGGCACGAGTGACCTCGGGTTAATTGCCCCAACATAGTCGATATCTTTTAGAAGATCAAATATCATTGCTCGACAGTAAAATTTTAAATCTATCGTAAAGTGTATTTCCACGAATTTCTGCAGTTAATTTAATAGATGCGTCAATCACTACGCTTCAACTGACTATGGATTCTTAGATTGTTTTAAAATTTTGCTGCGAATATTTTAAGTAATAGTATTTTACAAACAATTCAATCAATGAGATCAAGCCCATAGAAGATTCATTACCTTTAAGACTAGAAAAAAATCAGAACTTCAGATATGATAATAGCAGGAGCTGAGAAATAATTAAATTACAGATTGGAATTTTGCGAAGCTAAAAGTAAAAAAGGTATTGATCCTTTAAAATATTCTGTTGAATAATAACTTCATTTATGTCCACAAGAATAATTTCCAGGAAATTTAAATTTTCCCAAAAGTTCATTTTACAATAAACTTTTCGAACTTTTCTTTTTTACAAAAACAATACATTTTTCAGTCGGTTCGCTCACTACATGTAATAATTTGTTATGATCAACTTTCTATTTTTATTTATTATTTTTACAATGCTTCAAACTAATCAATATGAAAGTTGCGTTATTTTATTAAGTATTAAACTTTACTCTTTAACACTAGAACATCCGGGATTTTGACTACCTTAAACGTTTACCGGTGTCGTTTCAACACTGCGATAAAACTACATGAAGTAATTGTTTTAACTAAATAATTGCAGGACTACTTTTCAGTAGGGTTTAATTTTAAAATTTTTAATATTATTTCAAGTCATTATCATATATTATGATACATTATCTATCATAAAAAGGAACGTTGATATTATTTCTCGCAAAGCTTGTTGAACCATTGCTTTTTCGCAAAACATATCGAGTCGCAAATCTGCAGGAATATTACTAGTATGCGGTATCCCTTCTGTGCCATCCGTAACGATATATATATATCAGGATTTACTAGAACACAATGAATTATATGTATATTCTTCAGATTCTTCGCAGTCATTTTCATTCAATTTTATGTCTTTACTGGAATCTAAATTGGAGAAAGGCAACTCACACACATACATCGCCCTCCAATTCATTCTCAGTTAATCTCTCACAACAAATTAGCAATTTCATCAGGACGGACCTTTTCTAAGAGCCGTCGGTTCTGGGTGTCTGCTGTACGCTAAGTTTCAAACTCGAATGATTTTTTTATGAGCAAATGAGCAAATGCTATGTAACGAAACACTTAGACACAACAATTTTAGTATCATTGATTCATTTCCACTAACAACTCAAAAACACCTCATCCAAGGTAAAAAAAAAAAATGTGTGATAAGGAATTTGTAGGAAGTCTTAGGGAACTTTGTTTTCAAGTAGTAAATACTTAGTGAACTATATTTTGCTGAAGACAGCTTTTTATAATGATTAACTAGCTTGGTTTCGAAATGACACCAGAAGACATTCTACATATATTTAGCTGCGAAGTCATTCCTAATTAACCTGAAACACACACAATTTATGTGTAATCACCAGGGAATATTTTTAAACTCAAAAATTTTCCAAGACCGTGCAAAAATGCTGAAAGGTGAACAAAGTAAACAGGTTCCAGTGTCCAATTGGCATCGACGTACGTTCCAGTTTTAGATCATTAGCCTTGTTTAACACTGACGGAAAAAAAATTCCCAAATCAAGAAAAAAAATATATAACATGTTAATTACATATCTAGGTAACATGTTAAATGATTAAATTATCATAGGTTAATCTAAGCTCAAGAAAAAGCATTTCAAATGGGAAATACTATATTAATAACCGGTGTAAACTTTCTGAATTTTGAATGGAAGCTTGCAAGTGGGCATGTATTGTGTCAAACAGGTGCCGAATGTTACTTTCTGGTATGGAGTACCATGCTTGTTGGTTCAATACTCGGACGATCAGTGCTGCCTTGGGTTGATTCTGGCATGAGCATGTATTAATATCCCATACATGCTCAAATGGTGACACATCTAGGTGCCCCGCAGGACAAGGTAGCATATACATACTCTGTAGAGCACTATGCATTACATCAGCGGTATTAGAGCGAACAGTATTAAAGGGCGAAATTTCTCACTCGAATGTTGTTCATGAATGGCAGTACTATATGATGAATTACTACACTGACGTACAAATCTGCAGTCAGTGTGTTTGAGATAACCATGAAAGTGCTCTTGCTGTAAGAGGAAAGTGTCCTTCCAGACCATGACTCCAGTTGTATATTTAGTGTGTCTAGGCCACAGCCAGTTTGGTTGCAGGTGTTTATCTGTAATTTTTCTGAACAACACATGACCATCACTGGTACAAATACACAACCCGCTTTATCAGGAAATACAACATATCCGAAATCAAATGAGCTATGTCTTGATACCACTGGTTGCGCAAACGGCAATGGCTTGGAGTCAGTGGAATACACGCTTCAGAGAGCCTGGATTGGAGACTGGATTGTCTCACTGTGATACCAACTGGTGCTGGAACGTTGTATCTCAGCCGTACTCTGGAAACGATGGTCTCTCCCAATGGAACCCGGTCTTCCTGGGGCAGGTCTCCCTGATCCCTTAACTACTGTTACCAACAATCATGCACGTTAGATACATTCCGAACAAGTCTTTCTGCAACAAATCGGAAAGAAAATCCACCTTCTCGTAGCCCTATTACACGGTCTCTTTCAAACTTTGTGAGCTGTTGATAATATCTTCTTTGTCTTCTTTAAGACATTCTTGGCTAAAACCAACTTATTACGTCAAATTCTACAGAAATAAAAACCGCTCTCGAACTTTAAAACACTCATTTAAAGCAACCCTGATTTGTAAGTTCTGAGTGACACAAATAGCGTCATACTTAAGCTCGAAGCACGAAATTTGAATCAATCCAATTTTTCAGATGTTTAAACATGCTTACTAAATTTCGTTTATCTAACACGTCTTTTTGGTGTTGGGAATTTCTTTTCCAGTCGGTGTAGTTAGCTGCACTGCGAAGTTCATCATGTAAGTTCTATCATATTGCATTTATCGTAATGCAATGGATAATGTCAAATACTGACACAAAAAGATGAAGCACAACAAAATCCGTTTCATTTGAAAAAAATTAGTACCCTAAAGGTTAATATGCAATAATATGACCATAAAACATTTTGCATAAGTCACGATTAATACAACTGACTTTTTATCAAAAATAATTAGCTAATGCATACGATTGAATTTTTTGTATATATTTTTAATACTTTTTAAGAAAATTAAAATTATTAAAAATAATTATAAAAGCTAAAATTATTTCCTGGAGTCAGTTCAAGAGTTGTAAGTCATCCTCGTGTCAGCTCAGTATATTTGAGTTAAAGAGAAACATATAATAAGGAACAAACAAAAATAATATTCTTAAATAAAGAATGAATAAGCAATAGTGGTTTTTTTTCTCCAAAATCGCTGCTATTTACTAGAGCACCTGTGTGTTCAAATAAAGATTCCTTCTTCAAATCCTCTTAATACGTTTTTAGCAAACAGGCATCTTTTCGGGGTACGTGGATAAGTTACGAAAGAAGTATAAGCAATGGAAAGTACTACTTAGTACATTTTACTTTGGAGGCACTTTAATCCTACTTTGGGAGAGTGGATGAAGGAAGATTACAGGAAGTACATTTCAAAGTCTTAGACGATTCCAAATTCTCCACATGCGATGTCTTTTTACAACTAGTATACTTAATTCGTAAAAGTACTTTGGTGCACAATTTACTTGAATATAAAGGACCAAACTTATGTAATATGATGTTGAAAGAAAGTAAAACCAAATCTCGTTAATTTCTCCATTTTTATTGTTATTGTATAAAACGTAATGCAAGTTATTTTATTACGTACTGATATTCACATGAGGGACAGTTATTTGGAAACATTTCTTTTTTTTTTTCTTTTGATATTGAAATGATGAATACTCTCAGTTTCTGAATTTATTATATTTTCGTGTAGTAAAAAGGTTCACCTTATTTTTTAATTATGAAATCCCTTTTCATTTGTGACTTGGAGTTTTAAATAAAAAAAAAATATGTACATCCATGTAATGTTTATCTGAAAATTATTAAAGTAGAGTTTTTTGCAGTCTGTAATCATTGATAAACTAAATGGGATATTACCATTTGTCCTGTTAAAACCTAATTATGCTTTAAAAAAACTACATTTAATGTTCTAATAAAAATACGAAGCAAGGTAAATAAAGTTTTCATACGTATTTATAATTCAAGATTTTTTTTTAAAAAAAGTTCTGTGTTAAATGCTATAAAGGGAAATAAATGTTTGAGTGAATTACGCTCAGATATTTCACCGTGCATAAATATTAATATAACTAGACATGAGAGAACTATTCAATTTAATCATTAGATATAAATATACATAAAAGGAGGACCAGCTAAAAAGCCATGCATTTAAAATCCCTTACATTCAACTCTCGAGACTCTGAAAAATGAAAACAAGCCCATTCCAATTTGCTTATTATATTTCCTGAAGTAACCTTCAGTTACTATATTAAAAGTATAATGAAGTGCATATTATTGATTTTGAATTATATCTAAAAGTGCGCTAGTTCAAATTTTCTATTACGAATTTTCAACTAAATATTATTATTAATTTCTCATGCGTCAAAACTATCTAATATAAAACTGTTTATCTATAGTTTTTATTGTTATTCTAATTTTTTTAATTCTAACCCCCTTTGGATTTCAAGAAGACAGCAAATGTTAAAATCGTTATAGAATTTATTTATTTTTCATAGTAACTTATTAAACTGTTAATTAATATCTTCTAATCAAAAGACGTCACTAAATGCTTCAATATGCAGCCAATAATTGAAAAGTGTTCGCATGCATTCAAATTATATCTCTCTCTGTCTCTTTAAATTTCTTTTTTGAATTCCAAGTAAATATATTATTGTTTTATACATCAGAAAATGTAGGAAATTATATGTTTATGAATTATTTTTAGTATGAAGCCCAGTGGTTGAATGGTTACTGCATGGTGCTTCCACACCACTGGTCCGAGGCTCAAACCCCGGGCTGGGCAAGATTGACTCAGCCTATCATCCCTTCAGTGGGTCATAAAATGAGTACTGAGCTTGATTGGGAACTTAACACTGGAGGTTTTGCGTCACATTGACCACCTGATTGGATCTTCTGCTCATGCACCTCAGGCCCAAGGTCACGTATACTGAGTTTGACCAGTAGGACTTGGCCCTCATGAGTTGTTGCGCCACTGAGTTAAGTATTTTAGTATTTATAAAAATATTGTATATTCTGATCTTATTTCCACCCAGTAATAATAGCAAATAAAAGGGAAGGTTAGATTCTTCAGTTATTGTTTAACCCTACACTAGTAGTCTTAAGCCAAAAGAGTTTGTTATCGTATATTAAAGTTGTTCCTTTGCTTGTGCTCTGAAGTTCTTGTGTATATTTTTAAGCATTAAATTATATTTATAACAGTTTAGTACATCATTTAAGAATTGTATAGTAATTCAAAAATAATTTAGAAATATCTTAGCAATAGTTATAAAACCAAAGCTTATAACAGCATTAATCTTATAATAAACTCTACAGGAATGAAAAATATATTTTAGTCATTTGTATGCAAAAATATAAAAAAATTAAATAAAGGCGATCTTTTTTTCAAAGAGTTATTGTTTAAAAAAACACACACATGTGCAATAAAATTGTATGATTAATGCTTTCGTTAAAATGCATACGTAAGAAATATCGTCTATAAAATTATTTAATTTTTTTCGATCCATATAAACATGAGAAACATTTGGGAATTCATTTCAATTAATAGTCTGATAAATTTATTTTTAGTGGGAGAATTATATTTTTTGTTGTTTTTCCAAAATATGGAATGCAAATGAGCAAGAGGCATTTGCATTTAATTTTGCTTCCACGCTATAGAATTTCTTCTACAAACTCATTTGAGACATTCCATAAAGCTTTTAAAGTGAACTGTTCATTTAAAATAAGAACAGGACATTTCGTCTGTTTTCTTTTGTAGTTTTGATTGTTGTGCATAATAAATATATACCAACTGATCAACAATTTTTTTTTTATAATTGTTTTCACCATTTTTGTGAAGCAATTCGTCAGAAAGAAACTGACTTGTGGTGATATAACTTTTTTTTTAAAACCTTATATTACCAAAATTATTCGTGATTTTTAAAACATTTTTAGCAAATGCGATTCCATAAATTCCATGCAAACCTGAGGTGAACTATAATACATTTTTTTCCTTATTTGCATTATTGATATTCCTTCATCGTAATTTTTTTGAGTTTTGGAGGAAATCTCGATGTGAATGTTTTAAGAGGTTTAAAAATGGAATTTAAGGAGATTTTGTGGATTGAGGGGAGAGAAAAAAAGAAAAAAAAGTTGGCATAAATGCATTCACAGCGAAATAAAAAAATATTTTGCTGAAAATTAAAGAATCACGAGTAGGTACTTTTGAACAATACTAGTAAACAAACCATTAGACAAAATTTAATTTATAGAAAATAGGAACATTTTATAATTTGGAGGAATTTATTTTTAGGATTTTTTTCTGTAGTAGTCATGGAACTTATGAGTGAAACAGAAATCTTATTCAAGATAAACTTATTAAACATATGATTTCATTACTATTTAAAAAAAAAAATGAAAAGAAAAACCTAGCCACAAAACTCTAGCTTATTCTGTACCATGCATGTACATATTTTCAGAAAGGGGATTGTGTGCTGAGAGCCGCCCAAAACCAATTTTTTATAATCTGGTACGAAAACTAGTACTAATGTATCAGCAAATCTAATGAATTGTAAAGTGAAAATTCTCTGTGACCTAATGTCTCCAACGCAACCAACGATTTAGATAATCAATTGAAAAAAAAACAAAAGGTGTTGTGGTAGAACTGCGCGGGTTTTACTCCATTCTTCTTTGGTAACCAGAGAATTCATCTCACTAAATTAAAATTACTTATAAAGTACTCCAAAAGGTGACGCTTATGACTTAGAAAAACAATAAAAAATATTTCATTTCAGTTTCGTCAGACAAATCAGGATTCTGGACAGTGTCTTTAGAATAGGATACTCGTGGTGCTCGAAATAGGTGCTCGAAAGCATAATATTTAAACGTGAGACGAATTGGCAAAAGACAACTTTTTGTAGCTTTATAAGTCAGAAGTACCCCTTGTTGACTAATTTTGAACCTTGGTGAGAATAAATTTCCTGGTTACCAATGCAAAATGCAGCGAATGAACATTTTCATTCTTCTTTAAATTATTTTTTTTTAAATCATCGGGTTTTTTTTTTCTTTGAATACATTGTAAGCATTGTGCTACATCTTCATATATGCCTGTTAAAAATAGCCATATATGTATAACTTATAGAAAAATTTCATCGGGGAATTTCGCAAGAGCCGGCGGTGTCATTGAATAGAGAAAAACAACGGGTGATGTTTTTTTTTCTCTTTTTTTTAACTTATTGTAAGTTTGATCTTTGTAACTGTTATTCCCTAGCACACATATATATGTAATATGTATTTTTCCTTCATATGCCATTGGGTACAAACAAAAGAGAGCGAGTACACTTTTGCTTTTCAATATAAACTCTCATAATATCTTTTGCACTTTACCTTAACAATCTCGAGGAAAGACCTTCTTTAGACTCAGCACGGGGAACTGTTGTTTTAGTTTTTCAAAACCAAGGATATCTAATATCATTTTTGTCGAAGGTAACAACCAACAAGAAAATTCAATTTCTTTTTCCGGCCATTTATGTTTTGAAGCAAATTTCGTAATCCCCTCCCCCTCTTGCTGTCGTTTGGCATTGATTTTCGCTGAGTCGAGATGTTTCCCACTTGTCTGTTCCCTTCTTTTTTTCATCCTAAGAAATGTACCATTTTTTTAGATAAAAATAAATATAGATAACATTAAAGGCATACTGCTAACACTGGTAGCATTTCACAAATTTGTTGCTACTACTTTATTTATTTATTTACTTTCCCTACTTAGAAGGAAAAAAATATAGAAGTAATAGTGAAACTAGTAGTGATGAAAAAATATTTTTATGGGAAGGGAAAAAGTCTGACCCAGTTTGTCCTTTATGTATGTTGGGGTTAAAAAAAAGTTTACTTGTGTAAGAGAAATGCAAAAACATATATAATCAAAACCACACAACTCTAATAAGTAATTTAATAATTAAAAATTTGTCCATAAGGACCACTAATTTTATACAGAAATGTCTCATTATTTTATTACGAACTATTTCGCGCGTTGTGAGAGCTATTCCAAACAATTTAAATTCATCAATTAGAAATAAGAGATAAATGCAGAATATTTTTTTTATTTACAAATATGTTTTATTGAGAATATTTTTAAGCACTTTATATTTATCCATGATATATAAGGAATATATAAGAAAAAAATCATAACAGTTCCAAATGTGAAATAATCTAGCATGAGCGTGGAACATTTTCGTAAAATATTATACAGAAAGGAGTTGGTGGGTAAATATCAGCCCTTTCTTGCCCATCATGGTCATGAAAATTTATAGTATTTATTGGAACTATTTATGTGAACTTTAGGTATTGATCTTTACTTTTATTATAAAATAGTAAGAAAAAAATATAGAAAGTCACGTAAAAAAGTAATCAAACATGGAAAATTCACGTTGAGTTTTATTATTTTAAGCGCTTTTTCACTTAAAAAAAGAACTGTTAAATGCTTTAAGCACCACTATATTTTTAATCTCTCAAATACTACAATAATAAGACTTTTAAACTGACATTCATTTGTTTTGGTGCATCAAGCGTTTTGATGTGATACGAAACAAAATAGCATCTCCGCGAATCGGTCAGACTCATACGTCACGTGCATGTACAAACATTCCTTAACCTCGCGTATGCCATATTGTAATACAAATATTTCTTTTGTATTGCGGCCAATATTTTATAAAGTATTATATGCGTTTTGTGTAGTTTAATAAAAACTAATGCACTCACGAACATCTTAATCAATCGGGGCTATACTCTCTTTACGTAAATTGAGGTGATTCCTCAGTTGTTCGACTCCAGTTAAGATCGCTATACACAAGTTCAAAAGAATAATAAAAAAAAAGGGATAAGAACAGGTAAAGGTCAGAATCCAAACATTAGGTTGTATTGCCATTGCCACGTTGGTGCCAGACTTGTTGGCTGATGTGCACCAGTTGCATCCATACTTTGGTACTAGGAATACTGGCGCCATAATCACACTCAGACAAAAACACCAAGTCTTGGATATGCTGATAGACTTCAAGATGCTGATAATAGATGGTCCATGGGTGATTCATCCAGTGAAAGTGAGAAGGAAATATAATCGAAGTCATTTATTATAAATAGTTTAACATTTTTCATTTTTTTTATTGTTTCTCAAATTAATAAAAGATTTTTTTTCTTGAAATAAAAATAACACACTTTCATTTCTACTGAGTATCAGTGTTAAAAAAATCGTACATAATATGAATTTGCCGAAGGGTGAAAAAAGGCCGATCTATACCCACCTCCTTTAAAAAAAATATTTGGTCTAAATTTATTCTTTAAATTCCTCAATGTGGATGATGGTAGTTTCCCTGTAAAACCTTTCAAACAGCATTTTTATTTAATACAAGTGGGAAATCTTCAATACAAATTAATCGCAATTACATCTTCTCATTAAATTCATAATTCAATGCACTTATTTTCGTTGAGAAAAATATGGTTTGTGATTTCCTTAACTTTATTCACTTAGAAACACAATACTCGTATTACTAAACAGACCGCATTCGACTAAGATGCAGAGATGTCTTCAGCCATCCAATTTCTGCACTGTTTATGCCTGTCTTCATATACGATCATCTTGGATCTCATAAATCGTAATAACACATATCTATATATCTCTATCTCTCTCTCTCTCTCTCTCTCTATATATATATATATATATATATATAAAGTGGCAGTTATAGAGACTGCCGATAGAAGTGAAAATTTAGAAATTTTAGCATTAAAATTTGAAATTTCATAATGTTTGAATTAAAATTAGTAACATCAATCTGGTTTTCACATCTCTTGTCAATCCAAGCAATAATTATATGCATTTTTATATGATATTTTATTATTCAACTATATTACCGGCTGTACAAAATCATGACAAATATAAATACAATTCAATTGAAATAACAATTAATATACAATCATATTATTTATGGATAGTATTTGTATCTCCTTAAATTCAATGTACTTGATTTTTAACATTATTTTCATTGTTTGTATCATTGTCACCATTAATTTCAACAATACTTACACTTTTTGTACTTTCAATTACTCCAATTTGTTCTAAAAAAGATTCAATAGTCTTATGGTAAATAAAGTAATAAAGGAAAATGTTTGATTCAAATTTATCTAAGTATCGCGTAAAAACCGCATCGATCGTCGTTTAATATTTTGTAGTACTGAGTTTTCGATCATTGGACATATTTTAATTAAGAGTTTCGTTAAGAAATTCAATTAGTGGTAGATTTTTGTCATCTGCAAATTTAATATTGAAGTCTCTACTTAAAATCATCGGTACATTATCATATTTTTCGCCAAAACTTTTTTCGAGTTTTTCAAAACCATCTCTTGTATAAACCATCAAATTTTCGAAAAAAAATTTGTTTTATCTGTCCCATAGATTTTCCAGGCGAAATAAAAAAAAAACGGCAACCATTAATATGTATTGCCCATTCTCGGAATCGCAACGAGCAACGCAAATTTCACCTATATCAGCAACATTAACACCAATGCTTCTAGAGAAATTAGTATGTATGTTCATAAGTGAAGTAATGAAGTGTGACGTATCATGAGTATTGCGATAAATAGCTACGGCTGTTTCTGGAACTTCGGGAGTTTTATAACTTATAACAAAGTTAAAATTCGGATTCTCAAGTGGTTCTTCCTTTTTCATACGAATTTCTGACAAAAGCAGAACATTTGACTTTTCTACGATATTATCACTTTTTAGGCAGGCTGCATGTGCAAGCAAACTTTGACAATTGAATGAAAATATCGATAATCCTTTCTTGTTGGAGATGAATTCAAGAAAAGTTTTGGTGACCGTTTGTAGTGTATTGTTTTGTAACTTTTTCAATTCTAACGTTAGATCCTCTCGATGACTTGTTGATCTTTTATGATGTTTATCTGTTTCTAAAGCCTTTAGAGGTGTTCCTGTTCTACCAATCCAAAATTTCCGGCTGCTGCTAATATTTTTTAGTAACCAAAAATAAACCTTGAATCATCGTTACTCTTGTTAAAGCTACGTATACTAATTCTCTAGGATGTTTGCTATCGTATTCATAGAAAATAGCATCATAAGTACCTCCCTGTGATTTCTGAATAGTCATTGCCAAAGCAGAAATAATTGAAAAATATTTTCTTTTCGCTATTATAGTTTTATTGTTATTGAGTGGTATGGATGAGATGTCTGAAGAGTGATTGGCACAACATCATCGTCAAGATTAAGGCGGACACTAAGATTCCTCGATTTTGTAGCTCGTTTTCGTCTACATAGTTTTAAAAATTTCATCCAAATTCTTATATATATATATATATATGATGTGGCATGATTTTCATCTCTCTCTCTACGTAACACAATTTTCCAAAAGGGCCATTTGATAATCCGTCTGCAACATCTATGTTGTTTGTTATCATGTAAGGTCGGTTGAGAACTAAAATTAATTCGTAAGGCCCCCAGTGTCATCAGTTCTCATTTTATGCCATTTCTGTCTAACAAAATTTGCTTGCTCAGCATTATGACACCCTACGAAAACATCAGATGCCAAAGATATTGTTTTACTTTTTTCACTGTTTAAAATAGGATGGTTGTAGTCATTTACCACGGCGTTTGTAAATTTAAGTCTAAATCCTTCAGGACATACCGATTGAGCTTCTTCTTTTGTGATAAATCTTGATTCTATTGTATTTCTTCTTCCGTTAAAATATTTCTATTTCCCATCTTCGTTAATATTTCGACAAACTGACTATCATCTTGTCTCATTACTTGTTTCAATTCAATTTTTTTTAAAATTTTCGTCGAGCTGTTTCACCAGTCATTTTCTTTTATTTTGCTTGAAGATTGGCGTCGCCTTTACAGGAGGTAATTGTCGCAAATCCCTGTTAAATATAACATCTAATTTTCTAACGCCAAAATAAATACGAGTATTTAAAATAATGTTCTGTTATTTACTTTTTATCTAAAAAATATATTAGTATATTTATTTAGTACTCACTATTGTACTGCACAGTGATTCTTCAATTAAATGATTCAAATAATAATCAAACAAAAACAGTATTTCAACAATGCACAGTATATACACATTGAACTTTTCACTAAATCCATTCAGATTTAATTATAAGATATACACATCACTATACGTCAGCTGTATAGCTACAGATATACAGCTATAAGCATGTCGGTGACGCAAACGCGCAAGATTTCACCCATCCAAAAAGTGTCTAAGGTGGCTAAAGAAGTTTTCAAAAATAAAAAGTATATGTTTACTTGATTACCAGAAAACATATATTAGTCAAAAAAGTACATCTAATTAAAAATCCGACTGGTATTAATAAGACTCCAAAATATTTGACAGGAAAAACAGTCTTCTTTAAGAATTTTACTTGGAAGATAGGAAAAATTTCTTTAAATTTAACAAACAAAAGAACTGTAGGCAGATTGTTTTGTAATCGTTACATTGGTAAGATATATTAATAAAAATTAATCACTCATACTAAAATTGAATTAAGTTTTTGGGACTGTTCTTTTCCAAATTCTGCAGTGTATTTCATTCGTTGTACAGTTGTTCCTGAACTAATGAATCTATGTCTTGTTCAAATAATACTTTTTTTCCAATATAAATAATTTATGTAGAGAAGAAACTCCTAGAATTGTTTGTGTTCACCCTTAGATACTTTTAATTAAATTAACCCTCTTTTTTGGATATAATTTTCTTCTGAATACCACTAGCGTCTTACAACTTTGATTTCCTTTTACATGAAATGCTATAAACACTTTTACAAATTATCTGCTTTCGAAATTCTTACAATTATTGAACTGTAACATCTAATGAGAGCATGCGAAGTATACTCTCCTACCTCAACTTATTCATTTGTACTGTGAGTGGTCAATCTAGCTGTTAATGAAAGGAAAACGGCAAGTTATTAAAGGGATAAAAGTGCATTAATACGAAAAGTTTTACAAAGGATAATAGGAAAAAAAATAGTACGAATTATTTGTGGCGCCACTACGTTATCCCTCGCCATTTGTGAAGGGAAATGAAGATATTTGGTCGATCACTGTCATCTTACGAGAAAGCATCCTTACATTTCCCCCTGCAATAAAGTAACCGTTCATTTGGCAGCATGGCATTAGGCCATTACTCTAATGACAGCAGATGGTTGTAACAGCAAACAATTGACATTTACTAACTTTATAGCTAGGTAATATCGGGACAACAACTATCAATGGGCAGAGAGCCTAGTCACCGTCGCGCATTTGTACCCTATTACACTACTGGCCATTAAAATTGTTATACCAAGAAGAAATGCAGATAACAAAATAATATTTATTGCGCAAATATATTACACTGGAAACAACAAGTGATTAAATTTCCAAGAACGTTGGGGGCATAGTTCTTGACGATGACGAATGCACGCTGCCAATGTACCTCCGCCATGATGCTACCAAACATGGATGTGAGTATCTTGGTGTTGTAAACAGAACCTGGATTCGTATGAAAAAATGGCATCTTGCCTTTCGAGTTCCCAGGTTCCTCGTTGATCACACCGTTGAAGAAGCTCCTGTCTGTGATGCCTCTTCAAGGTAGCCGCAACCATGGTCCCCAATGTGAGAGTTCATATTGCTGAAAATGATGTCGAACTGTTCGTTCAGACACTTGTTGTCTTTCAAATGATTCCAATTCTTGACTCAAGGCTCGTGGCGTGGCTGCACGAACCATGAAGGCAATGCGGGTAACATCCCTCTCTTTTCGGCTGTTGGTGATAAGGGGCCCCTTTGAGATCCAGCCCGACGTTCCATATTATTATTCTGAACCTAGGATTCCATATTCTCTGCGAACAGTCATTAGATCTCGACCGATACACGCAGCAATACTGCCATACGTAAACAGCACGGCCCCTTTAAGCTGCAATGCGACCTTTATCAAGCTTTATCAAAGTCAGAAATGTACTGGTACGGATTTATGCTTCTTACACTAGGCATTAAAATAACTTTTCACCAGGCAACAACGTTCAAATATAATTTATGTATGAGAAACAGTCTGAACAATTTTCTCAATTAAATATATTGTAGGTGTCGCTACCTGCCCTTGATTTGCCTGAATGCGCTGAAATTTTAATCATTTACATATCGTATCACCATCTTCCTGTCATTTAATTTTCACTTCTACAACATGCCACCCTTTTGGTGTAGCAATTTTAATGGCAGGTAGTGTATAACTTTTGCCTTTGCATTTTTCCTGGTTGACATCTAAAACACATTATTATCGCACATAAATGTATTCGTCTTGTGATCTTATACATTATTTCAGAAGGCGCAAACGGGGACTCACGAGTTCATCTTAAGTTTTCTTTTTTATGAATTTGTTTTTCTTCGGCCGATCTCCAAACATTCTATATATCTTGAAACTTGAGAAAAAGTTTTGTTTTTGAAACAAATTAATCTATTTAAATAGCCAATGGACACTACTTTCTTTTTGCATGCCCATAATACTCGTCATGACACCCAAGATTTCAAATTCTCTATGACAAATTTACTCGTAAATCATAATCAACAAGGTAAATTTTTATCAGTGATATGAGTGATTTGAAATTGAGGGGATTTTAGTGATAGCGTGTAGAGTTATGCTTCATTTCATTAACTTAGTAATATGCATGTTTAAAATTACCCACGCGCGATTCTCTTTTTTTATTAATTATTATAAAAGCCTATCATAATTTCCCATGAATACATATATTAACCTAAATCATAAAGAACGAATTTTCATAAAATCATAGTAGGATGGAACGTGCACATCACACATTTCATAACCATATTTTATAACATATTTCGTAATCAAATCAGTTGTTTCAATCATTACTGATGATTATTTTGGTTATTATATCATATTTATTGTAAGGTATACATATATATATATTTAAATATATATAATTCACACACACAATCGCAACTTATAATAATGAATTAAAAAATTGGAATTTTATGAATCGTATAACATTAAATCCCATTTCAAAATATCAATGGCGAAAATAGAAGATAAAATTCCAACATTTTCAAACAAAATTAAAAATTATAAAATATCCAAGTGCAACCTCGGACTTAGGACCGAGAATACAAGTTAAATTAGATTGATGTTGATAGATATTTCTATATATATATATATATTAACTTGTATTCTCCATTACAAATAAACAATTATCTGCTAACAAATAATCATCAAAATGATTTAATATTTATATCCAATGTTCGTAAGTTTTACCGAACCTATATTTCATTTAATGATTTTTTTTACATATTTTTCTAAGATCAATTGAGAAATTTCAATATAGTCTTGGCATAAAATATCTTCATATAAATGTATTACTTCAAACTGATGCTTGAATTTTTAAATAAATCTGAATTAAAAATACATGCAAATTCAATGTATAAGTACAATTAAATATTTTCGATCCAAACTCAAGATCACGTCATTCTCAGGTATTCTCTTCAATAAAGTGCTTTTACTTTATTTTAATTTAGTAATTGGTTTCAGGTATAATTAAAGGAAAAGAGAGAAAAATAAAAATTATAAATAACAAAATAACGTTTAGAATTCCGAGAAAGATGTTTAAAATGACAACATGAGCACTTTTCAGCGAGAATTCAAATTAATTAGTGAGAAATTATTCAAGTTGCGTTCGACGTTGATGACAGTAAAAGTGTTTAGAAAAGAATTAATATGTCAATGGTCACAAAACTTTCTCACCTTGTCGTAATTCGAATGTTTGAAAGGTAAGCCAAACATCTGTGTCATATTAATCTTTCATATCTGACAGGTTTTGATAATAACACTTTTCGCAACTTTACAGTTGTCATTCCTTATTGAAGATTTAACATGCAATTTATCATTCTTCAAATTGGCACTGAAGCAAACCAAAAACGAATTCGCAACCATCAAACGTCAAGTTTGTATTCCTAGACAACGACAGAATGAATGCATGCTTTTGTGCACGAGTGCTTCTCAAACTCTTGGTATTTCTGCCCCAATTTTCACACAATCATAATTATCATCACCTCCCCTATAATAACAGCGTGTTAAATGCAATAATAATATACTTTGACGCAAAAGCTACTATGCGACATTAGTTATAAATCGTACAAATTATCAGGATAAGTATTCATTTTGTTCATGGTACTTTTAAGTAATATATATTTCAAGTAATTTACTTTTAAGTAATAGGAAAAGTATTAAGTTGTGTGATTTTGCTTTCTAATTTTTAAATTCTAAGATATTGCGATAAACATACCAATATATATTTTATTTATTTTTTGTAACAGAACGTGTTGGGTTTTGTTTATTAATGTAAATTATTTATTTTTAAAATATTTTTATTTTTATTTTCTCCCGTTAAATATGATTGCGCTTCCCTAGGGTAGTGCTTCTCAAACTTTCAATATTCAATCAAAATTTTCATCGCCCCCGCCCCATACTCCATACAAATAATGCAGTGGATTCAATTATACAATACTTTAACGCTAAAGCTTCAATACGACTTTGATCTCTTAAGTGCCACTAGCGTATATATCCGTCTCGCTCAAAAGGTGCGTTAAATGGTCTTGACTTATATATGGTCTTTCCAATGTACGATTTTTTCTGTGCACTTTTTAGGGATAAAGATGTATTTCAGGTGACGTCTTCGTTAATTGACTATAGCTTACTATTAAAAGGTCTGTGTCCATAAGCCTAAGAACAGTTTTAGATAAAGATGTTAATAAATTAACAATTAATCAATCCACTTGTCAATTCTTTGATTGCAATCACTCAATAACATATAATCATCAGATATTTGACTTGTGAGCAATTAAATGACTTGTGTAGCTGAGTAATTGTATTCTCGAAGTCACATGAGTGGTGTTATCTGCGTCGTATCGTAATTTATACAATACTGTTTTTCTTTTATTTCTAAAAAATCTGCTGTCTATTGAGATATTGGACATAAAATCTTTCGAGCTTTAATGCGTCACATTGGCAGGGTGTGGAAATATGGAGTGAAATCTGAACTTTGAACAACGATGTCAACTTTGGCAACGACCTCGTCCTTTAGCCTTGTTTTACAGATGCCTGGTTGGGCTATATACATTGTGTTGATTCAAAGTCTAAAATTAATAAGCATTTAACTTAAAAATGGATAAATAAAATACATTTTCTCACGTCTTGAAATTTATTAGAAAAATTAGTGTTACACTAATATGTTTTTACTGTTTAATATTATAGACTATTAAAATAAATTAAAAAAATTTGCTAATAAGAAAAAAACCATTTTGGTGCAGTAATATAGGTTATATAAATTATTACTTAGTCTAAAAATTTTTTTGAAGTAAAAATTGTTTAATTAATTTTACATGGTTGATATCAAATATGTCGAAAGAAAATAATAATAAAAATAACAATAATAAAGAAATGATATTCAGAATAATATATATTTTATTCATGATATATATGCTGGAGCACTTAGATTTTTTTTTTTTTTTTTTTTGATGATGGAGAATTGAGGGGGGAAAACATGCCAAAGCTTTATATTAACTATTTGAAGAAGTAATTTTGTATTAAAATGTATTTTTCTCAGCTTTTTAAAATTACGAAATTTCTTTCTGTAGCGTTAGAGAGTGAAGTAAAATGCTCTTTAACAAATGATATATAATACTGAAAAAAAATTAATTTTTTTATTATAAAACTATATAAGTCTGAGAGAAAGAAACTTCAAAAGAAAAATAATGTCTAGACAAAGTATCTATTCGATTTAAAAAGACTTAAGGAAATACATTTTAGACAGAAATTAAATATCAGCCACAAATATGTTAAACTTAATTAAAATTGCAGCCCTTTTTGAGAATTTGTAATAAAACGAACCAATTAGTTACCTAAAGCGCAGACTTATGCTAGCAGTCTCTCTCTGAATTTCTTTAATACACAAAACAAAAGTTTGCCAAAAAATTACTTAAAAAAACCTGCAAATTATAAAATGTATTTTTAATTTGGTCTACAGTCTAAAAATAAGACGCGATCTCTCATAGCTTTTAATACAATTGAATTTACATATTTTAACAATGGGAAATAATTTTAACCAATGGAAATTTATTTCAATAGTAAACTTTGATTTAAAACATATATCAGCTTAGTATTTTCAAATACATTTTCTCCAAAAAATATATATCGATGAATTAATTATATTTCAAATTTATTACTATCGTTTAAGTGAGTATGTATATACACCACACTATTAAGCTACGCGAGGGCTTTTGGCATTAGACCACGTGATTTTGAAGCATTATCAGGTGTGGAGGATGACGAGCTTGCACCCTTTTTCTTAACTTCCCCGCACCAACAACGGGAGGATTTTTGAGCCTCAACATATTTATCGAACATAGGCCAACTGTACACTAAGGGTCTTTATATTATATCACATGTCTGTGATGTAAATGTAGTAGAATTGTGCTATGTTCAAAGCAGTTTTCTTAAGATCCTGCAGGAAAATGGACTGGTGTGTTCTGTGTCATGAATATAAGTCGTGATACCAGTTACATTGCAAAGGTTTACAAAGGAACATATTCACTGGCAAGAATTATTCTTGAAATTCAATTATGCACTGCGGGCCATACAAAATGCAACAGTATGAATGAGGAATGCAAACCATGAGGAATTTACAACATGCGTTTGTGGTCAAGCAATATGCAAATCATTGGCATTATAGCGCAGACGCACATCACAGGCGACCGCAACGCCACCCACAAGCTATATATAAGGGAAGAACAGATTTGCAATTTGCAATACGATTTTTTTTCTTTGCGTAGGCTGTGTACGTATGCCTCGTAGAAGACATCGAACGTCTTTTGACCAAATTTCTGAATTCAACCGAGAAGAAATATTAACCTATAGAGATTGCGGATTATCAGCGGATTCAGAGAAATCGTTCAACATGTTGGATGAAAATAAGCAACTGTAATGAGGATCTATCATCGCTGTATGCAGGAGGAAACGACGGACCGATGGGGCCGATCGCACCCATCTAGTTATCCAGCAATCAGTATCATGGTTTGGGGTGGTATTGGATTGCACTTCCGCACATCTGTAGAATGCATTGACGGTACAACGAGCAGCCAGCGCTACATCTCCGAGGTGTTGGAGCCCGTGGTTCTCACATATATTCAGTGCTTTCTACCAGTCACATTCCAACAGGATAATGTGTGACCACACCTGGCCGGCATTGTTCAAGAGCTCTTCTTTACTTATCAGATTGAATTGTTTCATTGGCCTCTTGTTCTCCCGATTTATCGCCAATTGAAAACTAGTAGTCCATGCTGCCCCATACACCACCCGCTACTACACCAAATCTACTTTGGAAATACAGTAAGACCCCGCTTAACGCTGTTTCGTTTAGCGCTGTTTCGGTTTAGCGCTATTTTATTTTAACCCGGGGATTCCCCGAAGTTGTAGGTTTCAAAATATGTACATAACATAACCAAAACAGTGTAGTTGTGTTTTTATTTGGTGCGCTGTGGTGCTGTACGGACGCATTTTTATCATTTGAAACATGTTTTGAGATTATTGTAAGTTTAAATTTATATAATACTATAACGATTAACCCGCGATCACTCGCGCCTGTTTTTGCTACCTTTGTTACTCGCGGGGTGTAGAGAACACCCCAAACGTTTAACGCGTGTATTTAATTATAAAAATAAAAATTAAGTCATTATGATACATATTTATAAAGTACAAGATGTGTTTTGTATTATACAAATAAAATTATTTAATTTATTGCAAACAAATGAGACTAACACACATCAATTTAAACTAAACATACAAAATTTTCATTTTAAAACACATAATTTTATATTTTTTCATAAACCAGTATAAATTGTATATGCCAGTAATAAATATACTTTATAATTAATGAGATAATGATAGTAGAAAGTAGAAAAATAATATTTTAATCATTTTCCAAACTTTCAGAGCAGACTGTATACAAATGCTCAACTTCTCGCGGGAATTCTCAGCCCTCCGGATAAACTTTTCAAGGTCATTACATTCCAACCGTTCCTTAAAGAGGGATTGCATCACGCCTGAAGGTTCAATGACCTAAAATGTGCAGCTACAGAAAACTTCGTGGTTCTGCACATTCTTTTTAGAAATCTGGGAGGATTTTCTTGTTGCTGGGGTGTAGAGAACACCCCGCGCGAGTGATCGCGGGTTAATACAGTGACAAATATTATGATCCTTAGTTTTTATCATGGGTGATAATCAAAAACAAGAAAATAAAGCAACCAGGAAAAGCATTTCACTGGAAACTAAAATGCAAGTGATTAAAAAATTAGATTCTGGTGAATGTCAATCTCAAATTAGTGCTGCCTTGAATTTGGGAACTTCACCAGGACGCCTTCTTGACAAAAAGGCAGAAAATTGGAAACACAGCATAGACAAAATGATCTGACTGACTTAGAATTTTATTTGTTTTTATATGTATAAATTATTAAATTTAATACCTAACCAATTTTCTATCCATCTTCCCCTAACCTCATTATTTACATGTTAAGATAGCCTCGTTTAGCGCTGTTTCGCATTACGCTCTACTTTGATGGAACCTGTTCCATCAAAGTAGAGCGTAATGCCAAACATTATTGTATATGGAAAACACATGGACTGTTGTACCCAATGGTTATAACCAAAAAATGGAGGCTGCTCTAACTATTGATTTTGACATCATCCACACGTCACAAGTCACAGTAATTTTAATCATTTCATATTTGCACAACATATTTTCTTTCAAATACATTTCACTGTGGTATCTCTGGTATTTTTCTTGGTGTTGTTATTTGTGTGGGCAGAAGTTTATAATAGGAAAATGTAGGTAATGGAGATTTCGATACAATATTTTTATTTTATTATTATTTTTTTGCCACTGATTTTTTTTAAAAAAAACGGAAAAATTTACATTTTTGAACACTGAATTATCTAGTTAAGACAATATCGGAGAACATTGGCTTATGATAATTGTAGGTAGTTCATCAGTAACCAATATACTTATCGGCAGGCCAAATATAAAATTGATAAAATAAAGACATTTTTTTGCTAATTATTTGGAATGTGAGCAATCGGGAGATTTTCTCTAAATAAAGAAATACATCTTGCTAATTATGTGACAATACCTTACTATGTGTCTTTTTTGCTTAGCTGAAACAAAACTTTTGCTTTATATTTAATATGCAGCTGACAAAAATGCAAGTATGAATTTGCCCTATATAGAAAAGATTGAAAAACCAAATAAAATAAAAAAGTAAAAAGAATAATGATATAGAGAATACAGAACGCAATAATTTATACATAAAATATTAAAATAATAACACAAAATGAAAATAATATAGGATAGAGTTCTTAAAGAGATCAAAAGTCGATCAAGTCTAAAGTCAGTGACTGAGATAGCTAGCTTTCCAATATCTTTGAAAAACTATTGTTCTGAAAGAGCCCTAAGCAGAGATGTCCTGACATCAGTACCACAACATTAAAACAAAATTGGATGTAGTATCAACTACTTGAACCCTCTGACGATTGTGTATTTAAAAAAACACGCAATTTAGTATGACAAACGACAGCTAAGACTCTCCATCTAAGGTATTCTGAGAGATCATAGATCAATCTCCTAGAGTTTATATATATATATCCTTTTTTTAGTTGTGATAACTACTTGGGCATAGAGATCATATTTGGTTTTGTCGATATAGACTGATATCCCACTTGGTCATTTGAAACTTGAACAATATGGCATCTGATTTTGATTAACTCATCTGCCTTTTCATTGCTGTAAAAATATAGCAGCAAGAATTTAAAAAAAAGGATATTCTCCATTTTTCTCATTCGAAGAAACGGGTTCTTTGCGTTCTTGGTATATCCAAATTTAAATAGTTTTTTTTTTCTTTTATTGCTATTTAGCTATATCCGAATCACAGATGTTCCATTGTATAGTGACTCTAAAAATATAATTTAGAATTTTTTCTTGATACCCTGGTATGCACACTCATTAAATCACTTTTTTAATAATGCTCTTATGAATTTTTTTGGAAAACTATTTAATCGTTACCTATTGTTTGATTCAAATATTCTTTTTTGTTTTACTTTTTCGCCGAAAATTTTGTGTTAAATTTTTAACACTATTATTATTACTTTATATTAAATAAGTTATAATAAATAATTACAAGTTCTTCAATTTCCTTTAGAAAATTTTTTTCATAATTCTATAGAAAACATAACATATTTTCCATTTATGATTTAATTTCATATATTCCTAAGCATCTCTCTTTTCAATATTATTTTATCTTCCAAAAATGAAAGTTACCGTTTTTTGTTACAATTTCTATATTTATTTAATGAAACAATACTTAAGAAATATTTAAACGTGTTTTTTTTAATATGTTGTTAATAATAATTAATTTTTTTTTCTTATGATATTTGAAAAAGATAGAGAAAAACCATATAAAACTGAATCATTCTCTGAAAAATAATTCCATAAGTAGAATAAAAATATGAATTCAACTTTTTTTTTTCTTCTATCAACACATACAACACAAATCAAAGTGTCTAGGAATGAAACTTCTGCAAGTTTCATGATTAATATACGTTACTGCCATTTTTAAAGCTCTCGCTTTTTTACCCCTTTGAATCATTTTGTATTCTGTCCCGCTCTGCATGAAGAAACATCCCCCGTCGAAATAAATTGAATTCGTTACAATGAGCTGCCTCAAGATAAATGATCGCAACAATCGAATACGGTACGAAAATTCTAACTCCGGAACAAACTGTTCAAAGAAGCAGCAAGAGGTACAGAAAAAGAACTTTTTTCTGCATTTCTTTTCAGGAATGGAATTTTCTCGAATACTTTCACGATGCGATCGGTTCAACATATTTCATGGAAGAGGTCAAAAGTGAATTTTATGAGGATCTTTCAATTGTTATAGCAGCCTCTTATTTTCTCATGAAGTATACGTTTAATTGACTGGTTCTTATATCTGGAACTTACAGACATTAATTTTTCAAATATATAATGAAATATCAGACTTCGCAAAAGTTAAATCTATTATATTTTCATGGGATTGAATGCAGTTACCTGTAATAAATGAAGCAAAATATTTAGGGTTACTTATAATTATCTCCGTTGTTTCGAGTAAATGAATGAATATTAACGTCGCACTGTTCAACTACACGAGGACTTTTGGCGACGGACCTCGTAATTTTGAACCATGGTTAAGTGACGAGGACAACACCTGAGCTGGTCGAATCCATCAAAATAGGTTATGACTTCTGGGAACCCTGTCATGAGTGAAAACACATTTGGCTGAAGAATATCACTAACGTATCTCAGGGCTATCATGTTGCCATAGATCAATAATAAGGATGACCGTGTGTCATATGTGAAGGCAGACCATACCATCACTTTAGGTCAGTGCTTCTCAAACTTTCAATATTTACGACCCAATTGTCAATCATAATTTTCCTCGCCCCCCATACAATAACAATATATTAAATTCATTAATACTATATTTTGACGCTAAACTTACAATTCGACTTCTTAAATGCTGCCGGCGTATAGAAACGTCTTGCTCATCTAGTGCGTTAATTGCCCCGGACGTATATATATGTATCGCTCAGCTAGTGCGTTAATTGCCCCCGACGTATATATATGTCTCGCTCAGCTAGTGCTTTAATTGCTTTAGATGTACTTCTTTACTAGGTTCGATCTTTTCTATGAACTGCTATCCATAAAATTATTCAAAAGCCTTTGAAATGCAACAGAATTACCTTGACAATGTTTGCGAAGACTTTAATTGTTTCAGAGAATTTACTTATTTATTCCTTTACTACACTCCCTCCCCCAATGCATCACATACGCTCTCCTACGTGTTAAAAGGGGGTATTGGGCAACGAATCACGTCATTTTTAGTCGGCATTGAAATAATTAAATAAAAACCGGACAAATCATCCATTGTTTTTACATATAATTTTACATATGAAGAGCCCATGGGTTAACTGGTAATTGTTAAAGGTTCTTAATTTAATATTGTTATATAAATAAAATACATTGAGCAGTACTGATATATTTATAAGTGTAATAATATGAGTGTAAATGTGTTTTTTATTTTTTATTATGTCAAAATGTATTTTGTTTATTTACTTTCAGAAAATTAACAATTTATTTAAATCACCTTTTGTTTTCGACTTTTCAATATGCTCGTGCTCCCCTTGTAGGGTTATGACGCCCCCTAGGGGGGCGCACCTCACAGTTTGAGAAACACTGCTTTAGTTTGTGGGAGCGCTGTACCACTATACAGATAATGTAGGATTGAGGTGTTCAACACGAGCTCTCCACACATACAGGATCTAAATTGCTACCTAATTTTAATATGGATTCGTAATAAAAAACGACTTGATTCCAATTAGATTCAGTTCAATCCCCACAAGTGGGAAAACACTAAAAAAGGAGGGCACAGGGAATGTGTGTCAATATCAACACACGTTATGGACACTGCAATAGTATCTATGATTTAGGTAGGCGACTGGCAAAGGAACGGACTAATAGAAGGGCCCAAAGAAACATATTGTAGAGTTAAATGCCTGTTTCTCAACATAGCAGTCGGTATCAGATACTTGATTAATTTAAACTAATATTTAATACCTATTTTAGTATGCAATAGCAAAAGTTGAATAATAATTTTAAATAATGAAGAAAAATTTAAGATATACGAGTATATATATATATATCTTTGTTGTTGGTTTGCTTTTTTACTACAAAAGAACGCTTATTACAGATATTGGTAAAATCATTAAAAAAAAATTCATCATATATATTGCTCATATTTAAATTTTCCCTTGATGTTCCTTCAGTATTACTTCAAAGTATATTAACCAAATTTTAATTCAGAAACATTCGAATATTTCCAATTTTATTTTGTTTGTTATGTTTTCATACTTATGCTAGCAATCGGTTCACATATCACTTTCCAATACATGTTAAAGAACGATTAAAAATATTTTTAACTTCTTATTTTCTTTTTCCGAGGGAAAAATTTAAAATTGAGAGAGAAAAAAAAATATATATATTAGCATTTTCTTGAAAATTAATATGTGGTCGTAGTAGCCTAGTTGTCAAGGTATCAGATCGTGGCTGGCAAGTCACTTCGAGCCCATACCACTAAAGACCCACCGTGTAGGGGAACAAGGGGATGTGGAGTGGTAGTAAGAGGGAGGTGCCATGACCTTGGTTCAAAGTTAAGATCTCCGTCGCCAAAAGCCCTCATGTAGCTGAAAAGTGCGACGTTAATATTCACTCA
>BMAV01011559.1:0-12151 GCA_019973955.1 Trichonephila inaurata madagascariensis | reverse complement strand
AATTCTTCTATGGGAATAAATTATTCTGAAATGTGTTTTACTCTTGTAATTCATAAATTTCTCTATAAAAAAACTCCAAGTTATTCATTTGTTATAAGTTATTCAAAACAATTAGTAAGTGAGTAATGTTTTGTAATTTTCTTTTATTTTAACCTGGATAATTTTAACTACATACAATATGGAACATTATTAAATTTAATTTTATTTTTATTATTATGTAACTGAGCGTTAGAAAACTGAAAACATTGCAATGAACATTTGTAAGCTTACATTAAATACTGAAATGTAACGATTGGCCATTTTACATGGTGTTTTAATATATTTTAATAAACTCTTTTCTTAAATAAAACCTCTATTCTTCTCGGTATGGAATCTACGTGAGGTTCATAGGTCATTTGCGAGATTTTAGGCCATGCTTGAAGAATAAATATTCTGCTACTGAGTATTTCGCTGGTTATAAAACAAGAAATTGGATAGCTTTTTCAGCTTTGTCTCACAAATGTTTTATAGGACTGCAATATATAGATTGATGGTTCCAGTTCAATAAAAAAAAAGTAAGGTCTTCATAATGTTCCTGAAACTGTTTCTGTGGAATTTGAGCATTATGGTTCCCTCCATTACAAATCATTTATTACCTTCGAGTTCAATCATCTGCAATAAAACATGTCCTCGGTTGCAATAATGTCTATTTCTGATTTCTTTTTTAGACAATCGAATACATGAAATAAAGAGCTTAAGAAATCCAAATAATATTATTCACCAATATTCGCAATGCCTGCAAGAAATTGAATTGTTTTACCAATGCAATTAAGAACCATGTTTTTGTGGTATTTTTGCCAAAACTTATTTCGCCTCTTGCGTAATTTAACTTAAAACAAGATTCATCAAATCGTGCCCAACGATAATTTACAAGATGATTACTTTGTACCTATTATACAACGTCCATTATTTGAGTGTGACGGAATTTAAAATGTTTTTTATTACTTTATGAAGATAGTAATGTCATTTGAACTGTGTGTGGCTCTCCGTATCAACTGTCTTGTAATACATAGTACAGCCACACACAAAAACAAAAACAAAAAACAACTGAGATATATATTTTGAGGTGATTCCCCCCTTGACTAAGATCTTCTGAACTATTTGGTGTAATATTATTACTACATTTTCTTCACCATTTGCGTGGTTATAGTTCAGAGGGAAAGCTCCCCACTAAATGAAGACTACAATTACCCCTTGCAGGCCCATTCTTGCACTTATATTTTTCTCATCATGTTCGGTGTTCCAGTAGTGTAGCTCGATTAAAGTTCGGCGTTTTGGCAAAAACCTAATTATTTTTCTTTTTTTATAACCCCCAAAAGTTAACAAATTGACTCATTTGGTTGAAATTTTTACTCGGAGTCTTAATCTGGTCTTTATTTTGCGAAAGTTCAGTAATTTTATCTTTAAAATCAAAGAGCCTCTCTTTTCAAAAGTGACCCTCCAAAAAATTAACATTTGCAATATGGGCTTTGAAGCAAGTTATCAGTCGATTTTCGAATCTCTTGCATATATCGATGTGAAAACTTCCCTCTAGTACAAATATGGCTTTGATTTCGCAATGCGATTATTGTAACGAGGGATATTGCAGGTTGGTAATGTATTTCTATGGGGAGTTTGGTTATCAATAACCTCACTTGAGTTATCAATAAACACCCTGAAATAACCGTCAAAATTCAGGTCTCCTTTCGGAGTTAACAACTTATCTGTGAATCACTCTATTATAATCCGATATAAAGCGATATTTCAATGATTGCCGTTATTGACTTTTACAAGATTTCCGTGCGATTGATGATTTTTTGTTCACCCTCCGATTATCACCAAACTCTGTAGACTAATATAAAATAAAACACTGATCAAGGATATATGCGGCACTTTTCAAATTTACAATTAGTTCATGTCTCCCCACCGGTATAATGGTTAGCGACGCTGACTGTGGTGTCGTAGGGATTGGGTTCAAATCCCGGAGAAGACATGGATGTTTGTAAATGTATAATGCTTTTGCGGCATGAGGGTACTCTAAATAGCCATCGAGCCGCAAGTCCTCTCGTGTGCTTGGTTGAAGGGAAATAGAGGTGGGAGGCCCCTGGGCACCCCAGGGTATTCACCCTCTAAATTGGGTGGAACCGAGCAAAATCGTACAATGACCTGCATGGTGCTCAAAGCTAAGGCTAACGACAGGCGTAAAAATTCCAGCCCTTAGCTGCAAGGAATTTTGCGGGTCTTGATTTGACTTAGTCAGACAGGTTGCATTAGTCACAACACAACAACAATTAGTTCAAAAGTTATTGCATTTTAACAACATAATCTTGATATACTTTCACTGTTGCTGATTGCAAATATTTAGATAATAGTGTCGTTTAGTTTTAATACTTTATCTACGTATCTGGGTTCCCTTCACTATTATTCCACGTTCAAAATCCATCAAATCTTTTTCACCTTATATTCTGGAGTAATTTACTTATTATAATATCATGGGAAATCGACGATCTTTTACTTTTACTTAGCTTTTTAACTAGAGTACTATAGAGAAATAGCTGATTTGTATATAACTAAGTTATAATAAATTTGTTATTCAATGTATAACAATCTTATTCAAGTGTTGATAATATATTCAAAAATAATTTAAGTTTTATTTATAGAACACAGTTTTCCAAAGAAAGATTCGTAAATCATAAAACATAAACGTGTTACAAAAAAAAAACCTTATTTAAAGAATTGAAAATATACTGCGTGCGTTGAAATTGCATCAAATTATAACAGTTTTAAAATTTTGCATGTTTTTATTAGAAACACATAAAATTATATTTGTTACATTTAAATTATTCTGACCCATTTATAATTTGAAGAGGACTAGAAATTAATTATTTTGGAAATTTGTTCTTTAAAAAGCTTATGTTAAAGATATACTTTTGTCCTAAAATAATTTAAATATATTTCCCAAATAATTAATTTTGTGTAGAAAGTATAAAAACTGGTTTAAATACACACATGTCTCTTTATCGCAAAATAGCTTATAATTAAATTCTTTCCTTATTTAATTTAGATACTATAGTTACAACACAGTCTTCGAAAATTATTAAAATATAATATACATAGTATTAAAATTTATTTCTTGCGTGCATCTTACACTATAGAATACTATGTCTTTCAATTTTTTTTGACACGTAATAAAAAATAATTTTAAAAATATTTTGAGGAGTGCTTCCTTCTTAACAATTAAAATATAATTTATACTAAATGTTTCAGATAAAAATTGCTTGAAAGTATTACTAAACTTGAATGAAAATTAACTTATTTTTTGTATCATAAATTACCAAAATTTATTAATTATTCACGAATATATCATAGATATTTATTAGTATTTCATAATGTTGTATGTATAAAGTTGGAATGCTGTATATAACGCTGTAATTCTGTGTGTAATGCTGTTTCATAATGTTGTCATTATTGCAATCTAAGAGCTAACTTTGCTTTTTGTTTTATTGCAAAAAAAAAACATAAATACAAATTTATCCAGCCTGGTAGTGTGTCAGTGAAGATGAGAATACTTATTACAGATTTTTAGTATTCCATATTTTTAAAACAATGATTAGTTCATTTGGTAATAAATCATGACTAGGTAAAAAATACGATTCCAAACAACAACTTATTAAAATAATTTCATATATATATTATTTTAATAAATTATTAATTGTTCCAAATTGAATATATATATATATATATATATATATATATATATATATATATATATAAAAGTGAAGAAGTATTAAACCTACAGTGCTAAAGCAGGAAGAAATTGGAATTCACCAGACACAACAAACATAGATAAAAAAAAGTCTGGACTAAACTGGAGACCTATTATGATTCCTAAGGCTGTAGCTGAATTAGGCCAGCGAATTAGGGTTAGCAATGTTTTATGGATCCATCCTTCCCCGTATTAGCAGAAACTTTCGACATAATATGGGAAAAAAACAACACCAAGTTGAAAAATTAAGCCTAATACAACACGTGGAAGAAAAACCTGATAATATATTAAAATGAAGCTAAGAAAAGAGAAAAATAATAAATGTCTCTCAAGGAGAGGAATAATAATAATATAATTTAATTATATATATATATATATATATATATGCAATTTGGAACAACATTACGAAATCAATATTATACATAGCAAAAAAAAAGTTTTGTTGGTAATTTAAACTCTTCATGCCATAAACAAGTTAAATTCAGGAGAATATTCATATAGCTATATGATGAAAACAAAGGTGCTTACTTTGAATTAGTACAAATATTTCTTCCTCACTTTATTAGTAGAACAATGAAAAAAAACCTGAAATTTATATTTAATTTATGAGTAGAAAAAAATCTTTCCATGCATAAAAAATGGCATTAGGAAAGACATAAATAGTTGTAGAAAAAATATAAGTAGCTTTAGAAAAGAGCATTTGACAGTAAAACGCTATCAAAAATGTAAATAAGGAAGTATTAAAGCATCCCAGTATTTTGAGAGAATGTTTTTTTTTATTAAATTTGATTATCAGTATAATTGCATTGTTTTAACGGGAATAAATAGATTAAATGATTCACAATTATTAAATAAATAACATACATCACACTTTGGTTTTGAAAAAATATTATTTTTTATGAAATTTTAACAAAAATTTCAATGTCAAGAAAAACGCCATAACTAAAAGTTCATAGGTTATAATGCAATTTTAATTTACTTGATATACTTCTTGATCCATCTGAAATGTTAAAAATCGCAGGGTAAAAATAATTTCAAAAATAAATATTTTATAAGCATTTAAGTTTGATGTTAATGAGATTTTTCTTCAAAATTGATGCGTGCACTATGATGACAACTACTCTAAAATGTCGTTAAATGTAACCATCTTAAAACTTGCTGTTTGTTACACCACTAAAGAGAGCCCATACTATAAACACTTCATTGAATTCGATTGGATTGTTTTGGACATACCCTGTTTTTCGTGCAAAAATTATCGAGAAAATTTCATTCTTTAAAACGCACAATAAAAAAAATATTCTTATAAGTTAGATAAAGTAAATGCTATAAATCAACTTAAAAAAAACTCTCAAATTTTATATATTATTCCTTCTTTACCAATATTTATATATATTTCTTTTTTTTTCTAATGGCCCTAATATCAAATACCTAAAAATCGCGCTATTCGGATACCTTAAGTATTATGTTTTAAAAAAGGAATAAAAAATGTTAGTGTTGGCTTTACAACTATGGGTGTCATTTATTGTGATGTAGAGCAAAGGTTACCAAGAGTTTGAGTTGTATTTAAATCGCACTATAAAGCTGTACTAGGATTATTGGCAACATACCTCGTAAGTTGAGTGAGTGAGTGAATATTAACGTCGCACTGTTCAGCTACCCGAGGGCTTTTGGCGACGGACCACGTAATTTTGAACCATGGCCAAATGACGTGGACGACACCTGAGCTGGCATCCCCTCTCCTAACTACCACACCACACCGAGGACGTTTCAGCTCTCGACAGATTTTACGTGCATCCCTGCCCTACGCGGCAGGTCTTTAGTGGTACAGGGCTCGAACTCATGACATGCCTGCCATGTTCCGATACCTTAACCACTGGGCTACCGTAGCCCCTACCTCGTAAGTTGAACCATGGTCAAATGACTAGGATGCTTGAACTGACACCCCCAACCCCTCTCCTAATTTTTACACCAACGGTAGTACTTTCCAGCCCCAACATATTTAACGTGCATCGGCCATCTTAGCATAGCGGACCTTAATCAGTAGTAGGTTCGAGGTCATGACATGGCTAACATGAGTCCTTGACTTTGACCACTAGGCTTCCGGGGCCATGGCTAACTTGCCAAATATTGCATGTTAACTAAGTCAGACTGTATATACATTTACGCAATGAGTATTGAATTATCCCCTCATATGTGTAACAAAATCATAAAGAAAATGATAAATAACTAAGGCTTTTGATTAAATAAGTTACTTAAAACTATTTCATCCATGCATTATTTTTTATATATTCCTTTTTAAAAAAAAGCATCTCCAAGATACTTTCTTTATAGGGAAAATAACATTTTAAAATAAAATTTTTAAAAAATCTAATATAACTCCATGAAAAAGCCTTTAAAGAACAATATTTGTTTTTATTTTCAGTGCTTTTGTGTATTCAAATATAAATTTATGTTTAATAATTTATGTAGCAAATATCCTTACTTGTGTAGTATAAAATAAAATATCTAGCAAAGTGTTAAACATGACAATCAGCTAGGGAGGGAAATCGAAAGGATTAGGATTTTTGAAGTCAGTTGCTTCTCAAATCTTCTTTATCAACAGAAAATATTATATCTAGAAATTGAAAGATGGTAAAAAGTATATCCCTTTCTGCTGTGGTAGTTGTTCATCCTCAGGGAATTTGTGTTTACTAATGTTGCACCTTTGGTGGGAATTCCCCATGAATTATTCTGATTGTCTAAAGATATTTTGCTTCCCCATTACAAAATTCGTGTCAGTTAAAGAAAACCATTGCAGGATTTATATGGTTTGTTTGACAGATGTGATGCCTTAAAATAGTAAATGCATTTATGGAAGTCCTTTGGGCTTCAATTGTGGTGGCGTGGTGACGCAAAAGATCAATACGTACAAATGAAATAAAGTCATGATCCTTTTGTAAATTAGTCTTTGGAAATATGATAAACAAATGAGAAAAGAAAATTAACTATTATAAAAAGCATTACTGCAGCCTTTGGCAGCAAACTATCTTCTTTCAAATAATTAAACGCAGTAATAAAGAAGGTTATGTTTAAGGATGTAGTGTTTACTAAATTGAAACCATTATGTATAATTTAATATTTTCCGATAAATTGGGAACAGCGTGTTTGTGGATCAAATATTTTGTTTAAAAACCTAAAAAACATAATTCATTTTTAGCGCATTAGCAATTTTTTATTACGTTGTTAACAAAAAAATATTGTAGAAACTAAGATATTTACTTATTGCAATCATGTGCGGCTTAAATATAAAATGTTAGCAAGTCTTAAATATTTTTTCATTTCAGTGAATTAGGGTCTAAAATTAAACATAATTTTTCGTTTTAATTTTAATTTGAAAGTTAAACCAACTTAATATAATGCAATTATTTTTGCTCGGTCGCCTGATCTCTCCTAAAAAGCTCATTTGGGACGTTATGGAAAGCAGATTACATCTATCCCGTAATGCGTAATGGTGACATTTGGAAACAATTTACCGTAAAATTCGACAGAACACCATCCAAGAACTTTATTAGTGCACGCCACGACGGATGACAGCTTTAATCCAGGCTTAGAGTAGACTCATAGATTTTTTTCCTTTCTACTGGTCAAACTCTTAAAAAAGTCATTCAAATGTTCGGAAATGTTTTTATCCGTATGTTTTTTAATATATATATTCTTCCCATCCATTAATTTTTATCACAATCCGATAACTCAATCTCGATGCGTAATTTTTTTTTTTCATTTTGGTTGTTATATAGTGTATATTGCACTTATATTTACTTATTAAAAATGACATTTACTTAACATGGGGGTGGTCATGCGGTGCACAGAGTCATTCTAGACTCACGAAATCTTTAATTTTGAGAAAACTGTATATTTTTACCAATGACATTGTCAGTTTCCTCTTATATGACTAAAATGTATTTGTCACATATCTCCCTCTTTTTTGGTAATGACAAGCGTTTACTTATAATCTTAAGGTACTTAAAGGGACTGAGTTCCTCGCACGATCCCTTATGTTCCAAAATATATTCTATAAGCAGACTGCCTTTCCCCCCTTTAAATGACTTAGAGGTTTTGATTCCCCAACCATTAAGACTAATTTTGGTTTATAAATGTAAATGAACAGAACACAGAAAAAAGAAAAGAGCATCTGCTATTTCTATTGGATGAAGTTGAAACAGATCAAGCAAGGGAGAAAAACCTGATGAAGTAATGGGTATTAATCATGATACCTTAAGTAAATCTGAGAAAAGTTGTGAACATGAAACTTTTGAGTTGAAAGGAAAGTTTTCAAATACTGCCTACAAAACTTCATCAGGAAATATATAAAGCCACAATAGTACCACAAGACATACTGTACAAGGTCAAAATGACACAAGTAGGTAGATGTCCAAATTGCTATTGTTTGATCATCAAAGGACAATAAAACTACAATGACTTGAACAAAATATGAGTTTTGTCTGTAAATATCGTTTATGTAATGTTAGCAAAAATTGTATGTGATTTGCTTCCTTTATTAAAGTCAAGCACATGTGAAACATTTTAGATCAGTTTGATTGAATTTTTTCTCAAACTATCAAATTAAATTGAAAAGTCCTTCAAAGTAGGTAAGTATGTTTCCTCTTAGTTAAATTATTCACTTGAAATACTATTTTTATCGTGTACAATTAAATTAATATAAAAAAAGTATTGAGTTCACTCAGTCACCACCACGGTCACTAACGCTAGTACTGAATTTAAATTGAAGAAAAAATGTTGACTGAAAAAAAAAAATTCAAAAAGAGAGGTAAGGATTATTACATTATAGAAGCATTTTTTAACCTAATACAATGTAGTACCACAGTATCAATTTAATTACATCTTTCGAAAAGAGCCCATTATTGATCAATGGTTGTAACTTTTAATTGTTTTTCAATGATTTCACAAGTGATCGTATTATCACGGTATTATTTTACGTAACCCAAATTGTGAAATATATATATAATATCATATGTATTATTATTAAAATATATTGTTGTGGTAGTTTTTTTAATAGGACTAAGTGAAACTCAGTGCTAATTTAAGCATGAACAAATTGCCTTAAAATGAACTTACCGAACAAATTATATGTATTACATTTTAAAAATTCCTTGGATGTGTCTATCCTTATTTCATAAGTCATATAATAGCAAGTTAAATTGCCAATATATATCACCACTTTTAATCTTAAAAAATAACCTGTGATGAAGACTTTTTCTTAAATTTTATAAATATATTTTTGTTATAGTTCAAAGTGGTAAGATAAATTGCGTATACTGAGTATCGAATTTTAATGTAACTGTAAATATATTTTCTCCTTCCTACTGAAGGTCTGTGGAAAATAAATTCTGATGCAAGATATTAGGTTCATTTAGTCTCTTCCTTAAGTCGTAGTTTGATGGACCCTATACGATACAGGGCTTTTTTCAAGCTCGCTACTAAAAAATGGCATTTTTTTTGCCCCCCCCCAAAAGTTTCAGACTTCTCCCCAATTTCATTGTTTATATGAATGGTAATTATGCACTTTAAGAAAACAATTTATGAGAAAAAATATAATCTCATAACTTTTATTTAAAGAAACGAATAATTAAATAGAAACTATCGAAGACGCGCAAAAACCTAGTTTACGTAGCTTCCTGTGCATGTTACGTGTATGATTGTTACTCTTAAATAGTTGCATGTAATTTTGTTGACAATATCATAGGGAATCTAGAAATATCTAGGATTTACAGGAATCTAGAAATGTCTAGGAAATGTCTATTTACTTGATTCATTTAAATAAGGAATCGATCGAAATGAGCATGTCACAAGCTGCTGTTGCAAAAGCGTCTCAAATTTACTCATCGTATGATCCAACGATTATGAAATAAATTTTTAATTTAAAGACTACCTTATCTAGAAGACAAGTTACAGGTGAATTTTAAGTTACAATACCTCTTGCGAAGATATTTTATATCTCTGTCACGTTGAATGAGGAAGAACACTATGATCCCTAGTTGGTTATGGAATCATTTGTCGTATTGGGAACAAAAAAGGTACAAAAATGTCTTCACAATGCAAGCCTCTATTCCATACGACTAGTTATGTGTGTTCTAAGCAACAGATATGTGCTTCTTTCTATTGAAAAGGAACACGTTTCCAGGGCCGGCCGGCAATTGCCTTTTGTATTCTTCACAGAGGATTGCAGGTTTGTACTGAAAAGTGATTCAGGGTATCTTCTGATCTGGAGTGAAAAACGCACCAAATGCAAACAGCCCAACAATGTCGAAAGACGCAATTACAGAAGTGGTAGAATGATGGTTTTGGCTGGGATCTCTCTTCGTGGTCACACTGACCTGAATGTGATCTATGGAGAAATTCTGACTGGAGTAGGATATCGAATGAGATCCTTGATCGATATATTCACCCATACACCACTGCTAATAGTAAGGAATTTATTCTGATGAATGACAAAGCCATAAATCACTATGCTATTCTTGTTAAGGCTCATCTTAAGGATCATGGTTTAGAACAAATAAAATGGTCAGCTCAATTTCCAGACTCAAATCGGATAGAGCATATTTTGGACTATCTTGGTAGACACATTGACGTTTGAAGAGTGACGGCCAGGTTCTTATATGAGGCTTAACAAGAATTAGTCCTCGTTTTCCCTTTTGATATTTGGTAACTTGATTGGAGCATGGAAATGTATGTGTGTGTGCCAATGGCAGCAACGCATTTCAGTTAGAAGTGGATATATTTCTTACTATAGCCTATTTTTATAATGTTTCCATTATATCTTTCTTCTTAAGTCTGCGATATTTTGCTTCCTTTCATAATGAATTTTTCTTCCAACAGTGCATTTATTTGCATTAAACTGAGGCAAATATAAGTATCGCATTAAACAAAAAACTATTTAGTGCACATTAACTGTAAATTTATCGATTCTATATTCATTCATTTTCCAATTAGAGACATTAAACCCGTTGTACCTTAACATTGGAGGGCACTATATATTGACTTTACACATTTTTTAAACACACTCTCTATATTTTTAAGATGAAATAAAACTATTATTTATCTTTTTTGAAAAACCCATTCAATAAATAAAAAAGTGGAATTTTCTTCATGAATATTATAACGTTTAGATTCTTTTAATGATTTGTGCTATTTTATTTCCCCGTATTTTATATATATACTGTAACTGTATTTAAAACTACAATGGATTTAAAGAGTTTTATTTGAAACACCACTTTTAAAAGCACGAGAACTGATGAACTTTTATACTTATATTATAAATCGTAGAAACAAAAAATTAAATGCTAAATTTGCTAAAACAAAACACATTTGTCTACCCAAATTTTTTTTCTCCTAATCAACAAACCAATAGTGCAAACACAAAAATTCAAGAATAAAAACAAGAATCAGTCTTCAATTCTTTTATATTGAATACAATTATTTTTCCAAAACTTCAAAATTTTCTTGTCATTTTATTTTTTACTCATTTTGTAAACTTTTTTTTTTTCTGAAATGGGAGCCCCTGCCAAAATAAACTGAATTCATTTTATTGAGATACCTATATATAAATAATAGCAAGCAATTTATTATATTATGAGAATTCAAACTCAGAAACAGAATATTCATAGATGATACATTGAATTATAAAGGAGGCTTCCACGCAATCAATTTGAGGAATGGAATTTTTTTTGAAATGCGACACATGTTGCGGTGCCTAACAGACATTTCAGTAAAATAAGAAATGTTGATCATGAAATGCATTTTTTATATTACATATGCAAATAGTAGTATTCATTCCATCAAGAAATCCCAATTTTCTATAAGAATTGTAATCAGTATATTCAAAAATTAATTACTTTAATATAACTTTATATATATTTTTAAATAACTGGAATGCAGTTCAGAAAAAGATTCATTTTTATAGCAATATTATTTTTTTACATGCAACTGATCGAAAAATCTAATAAATAAAATGGAAACTACAGAAAAAACGTTTTGGTACGTCTCTAATACAGCGCAATATATTATTATTATTAATAAAGAAAACTAAAAGTAATATAGTTTTTGGAAACATGTTATTATTATTAATTTACTTACGGAATCTTACTATTTGGTAACAGTGAGGATTTCTTTTTCCCAGTTTGAACCATCGTTATCGCCAGAAATAGTTTTGAAAAAGTAGTACACAGCAGTGAAGTCTGTGTCTCAATTTGTATATTCAAATTACTCATTAAGGCTACTTATATTTGTTTTACTGAGTGAAATATCTCGTTGTAACTCATATGCATCAAATATATTAAATGGTATTGGTAAATGTTTTTTTTTTTTTTT
>BMAV01011558.1:0-18942 GCA_019973955.1 Trichonephila inaurata madagascariensis | reverse complement strand
GACGGGGGGAAGAATTTGAGCCTGATCCATGGAAAAACGTATTACTGAATATCAAAAAAAACCCCAAAACATATGTACCCCAAACCCAACCCCATTCAGGAAAAGAGAAGTTAAATTTTTAAAACATGTATTGCCTATTTGTTTTAAACAAAATGTTCCATTCAAATTTTTTCATTTGTTTTATTTTAATATATGGTTCGATTTGGTGGGGCAGTCCCCCCCAAAATTTTTTTTTTTATTTATTTGAAAACTTTTTAATGTGATTAAATTTTAATTTTTTAAAAACTTTTTAATCATTATATTTAAATATTTTATAAAAATTTTAAATTTTTATATAAAAAAATGTTTGGGCAGCATACAAAATTGGCTTTTGCGCCATAAAACTCTACACTCACTACCCACTCACTCCTGATATTTATTTTACTACTTTGATTATGTTTTTTTATTTTTTTTCAAAACAACGTTTTTTTTCCCCCACCCGCATGGCCGTGTGGGCGCCCCGAAGGGGAAAATGGTGTTCGGGGGACCCTTTTTTTCCCTTTGCCCACACCTCCAATATGGAGGAGGTTAGTGGGGGGATACCTGCGTTCTTTGGCCCACGCTTCACTGTAGAGGGGGGAGGAGGAGCCCGCCCCCGTCAACGGCTGGTAGTCCTCTTGGTGTCCCCGAAGAGACACTGCTGTGGGGTTAGTGCGCAGATGGGGTGTCGGGTTTCCTGGGGACCCTCACCCTGACTGTATCACTATCTTCTGTACCCGGGGCCGTGCCGGGTTTTGGGCCAGTTACGGCAAAATGCCTCCTTGTTACCCGGGTGGGTGGAGGCACGCCGGGACGAAGTGGTATACGCGTTAGGGATCCAAAGCTGTTGCCCGGAAAGGCCCTATCCCAACCGATTGAAAAAATTGCGACTAACACAAAATTTTAATACTTTCCCCTTCCGAATAATGAATGTCTCTAAATCCCCTTTTTCCCATACAGAAAGCACTCGTTGAATGGGGGGGGAACCTAAATCAGTCAAAAGTTTTAAATCGGGGATCTACTAATGAAACACTTTTTAAACCCCCCAAATCTTTTCTTTCGAAAACGTTTTTAATTCACCTTTAAAAAAAGCCCGAAAAAAACTCTGAACTCGTGTCGTGGAGCTGGGAACCTGCCCTGTTGACCACTCCAAACCCGGAAACCCCATGGTTTTTTCGAACGGGGTGTAATTCAGGTCAAAGAATAAAAATTTAAAAAAAGATGCATCAATAATTCCGCCCAAAAATTAAATTTTAACTTTCAATAGCCCCTAATTTCCCATCCACAAAAGCCGGCTACCTTAACTGTAGCCCCTACATTCCGAATCCTTCGCGTTTTTTGCAGAGGTTTGACACTCACAAACCTCCTCCCCGGGGGAATTTTTTTTGTCGAGACATCTGTTGGGAAAGCCCACAGATTGCATTTAGAGCCCAAAAGTATTTAAATTGTTCTGAACCCCCCCCAGATTCAAAACTATGTCCGAGGTGGAAAACAAATTCAAGAAATCAAAAAAAACAAAAAAATATCATCTTAGAAGCCAGAAAAAAACCACGACATCACAATCATACGCCCAGGCTACTAAATGTTCAAACTATCCGCTTATCAGACAGATGAAAACATCACAAAATAAAATGCCCCCCCAAATTTCTACAACCTCTCCGAAAAACCCAAAAGTATCACCCCAAACCCTTCCCGTTTACCCATATCATCTTCAACCGCTCACCTTTTTCCCTCCAGCTTTTTTTAATAGCAGATAAAAATCAGATCCCCCGCCACCTATTCCTGTATCTATGCAGACTTTCCCCCCACCAACAATATGTTTTACCCTCTTGGGTTTTTTCAACAGTCATATCCGCTTCCGGTTTCAATCACCCTGAATCTTCTAAAAACCTGATTTTAAAAAAAAGCAAAAATCATGCAAGGAAAAGAAACAATTAAAAAAAAATGAATGAGGAAAAAAAAAGAAATTTAAAATGGGTCCACATAGACCTAAAAAAAAAGTCGCATTTAATATAACACGGATGAGGAAGACGTAATCATACACGGGGGGGAATAGAATCACCGAAAATGGCAGAACCTTAGAAAAACCCAAAAAAGGATCGATACTACTTGTCCGAAGATTTGAAAGAGGTTTAAAAAGTGAAATATTCACATACTTTAACTCAAGCCGAGTTAGAAACAGCAAGAAGTAATTGTTTTAAAATATTTTTGTTATGAACTTTCACTTATCATCTGATTTGGGGAAATCCCACCAAAATTTATTTTTTAAATCTTACCTTACAAATTCACCTAACTTCTTTATAATATAAAAAAATTTTAAATGAATATTAAAACAATCTTCATAAATATTTGTTTTAGATATACCTTTTATTCATGTCTTTTTAAAATTTTTTATCTGATTTTAAAATTTTTATGTCAAAAAAAATGTTTGGCGCAGTTCGGAGCTTGGGAAAAAAACCCCTAAAATTTTTCACTTATTCATAGTTCTTCAATGCCTTGAAACCCCTTTTTACAATTGAATATCCTTTTTTGAATAGCCTGAAAATTAAACCAATTTTAAACAAATTTTGATACAAAAAAACAAATAAAACAAATTTTTAAATTTTTTATCAAATTAACATAATGAACTTTACTCAGTGTGATTTTTAAGGGAAATCTTTAAAAAAAAGGCGTAAAAGAGAAGGGGACAGGCGGTATATTTGGTGTTAGAATATTATATGATTATGCCCCAACGATTATTAGTTCAAAAATGATGTAAATTCGCGGGGAATTTAATTTTTGGGAAAAATTTTATTTTTATCCCCCATTTACCACTTAAACTGGAAAATTTGGATCCAAGTTCTCAACAAATAAAATCTGCAATGTTAATTTCTTAAAAATACGGGGGGGCAAATCTTTAACGAAGGGAAAAAGTTATTTGAAACAGGTGAAAAAAAATAAATTTTAAATATTTTACATAATTTAAACGCAGATAATCAAGGTGGCTTTGAAAGATGTGCTTAAATTTTTTTCAACGCCTTCAAATACCATTTTTATGATGGGTACGTATGCTTGTTGAATTGCTGGGGAAAATTCAACCGAATATTAACAATATCGGATACATATTGAAACAAATGCAAAAGCCTTATTAATTGAATAAAAATTAACTTTTATTTCATGTGTATTTTTAAAGGAAATCTTTAAGAGAATGGCTGTTCAGGGGAAAATGGAAGAACATATATTTGGGTTAAATGGTTGGATTTTGTCCTAACTGACTACATTTAGTTCTCGTACTTATGGTCTGCATACTGTCGACTAATCTTAAAATGTCTTGGTAATTCTCCGGTCGATTTCGATCGACTTGATGCCCACCCCTGCTCCAAGGCTACAATAATGGAGACTGAAACATGCATAATTTCAAGTTAAACACAAGAAATGCCCAATAAACCGAGAGACTTAATAAAAATCATCGTTACTTTACAAGTATTGTTTAAAATAAGCAATGTTTGCATTAATATACACTCATGGACAAAAAAAATAGATCACCCAGAAGGGGTCATCAAAATTAAACTAAATTTTACATACGTAATAACCAATATCAAAGTGGATGATTAGAAAATTAAATAAAAAGGATCATTTATTTCGGGGCAAAAGAATGAAGGATTTAATCCCCCTGTTAAACCCCCTTTTTGGCGCGAAGCGATGCGATACGAGGGGATTGAAGCTAAAGTTTATGTTCTTGACATCCGGCCCTTTTTGCTGTAACCTTTCCTCTAGCTCGTTCAAACTCGTGGGGTGCCCGTTCCCGTCCCAAAAAATCCCAGATATGCTCGATTAGAGACAAATCTGGGGGTAAAGCAGGGTGGAAGGGTAGTAACAGTGGGGGACAGCGGGGGAATTGCCGGGGGGCCCAGCGTTTAAAAAAGGGTTTTTGGGAGCCCTTTCGGTGGCAACATGTGGTTGCAGGATTTTTGGAATGGCTTTCATGGTGCCACGGGTAATATTAAAGAAGGCCGGTATTTTAAGCGATGGCAACCTATACCATCACACGGGGGAGCAGTGTGTTGCTGAAACAAAAGGGAGGGTTGATTCACCCCCTTTCCACCAATGTTTTCCTGTGCGGCATCCCCTAAAGAGGAAAAAGGTGCCGGGGTTCCCCTTTACCCCCGCTTCCGTAGAAGGGTGTAGCCAGATTTGCTCTGCGCCATAAACCCAACCCCCCATATCCCTTGCTGTAGACGGGGGGCAGGAGGAGCCGCCCTGTCAATCGGCTGGTGGTACCACCTTGGTGTTTTTGGGGACATTGCTGTAGGTTTTTGTGCTGCGAAAGGTGCCGGGCGCGTTGGATCCCCGCCCTGATTTTGGGTATATTTGGGGGACCCGATAAGGTTTCCTGGTTTTTGCCAGATGACTGGCTCACTGCTTGTTCGATTTTAACCGAAAAAGACCCTTTGAAAAAGGGTTTCCCGAAATTTTCCGCCTTTTTAATTTTTTCTTCCTAATAATAAATGTCTAAAGTCATAGTTTGCAATTTAAAAAGATATTAAAGGGTAAACGGGGAACCGAAAACAGTCGAGCAAATTGGATTTTAATTTTTTTTGAAACATTTGCCTTGCAAACAAAAAACTTCTATCCAAAAATTTTAGACACCCGTTAAATGAATCCCTTTTAGATGCAAACTGACCGAAAGCAAAATAAAAATACATAAAAAGTGATTCTTTCGCATTTCCTTTAAATATAATGAATTGGCAATTAAGAAACTTTTTAAAAAAAGCAAAATATTGTGATAATGATGTAGCTAAAAAAGCTTCAAAGTATTAAAAATAATTTAGAATTTCGCATGTTTTTTTCCCAGTAATATGTTGATACTTATTAAACAAAAACATTAAGTCCTTTACCGATGGGGTTACTCTTTTTTGATTCGAAGATATCAAATCTCGTAAAAACCCTTTTTCAAATCATTAGTCTTTTGAACATCTTCTTTAGGAACATCTGTACTTATAGGTGAAGTAATACCAAATGTATTTTTGCTCATTTTCAATACTACTATAAAAATGAAAGGGAATTTATTATTTATATAATAACACTTTCATCAAGAAAATACATTAATAATCTATAGTATATCTATTCAATACAAGTAAAACTGATATACAGTTGGATTTTAATACATTACATTAATGCACAGGAAAAAGTTCCATGAAATACATCTAAAGAATGAATTGTGTGAAAATTATATTATGTACTTTTAGTACAACCATTTAAACAGCAGTTATATTCAGGGGCCTACCTTTCTTTAGGTGATGATTCACGCCCGAGGTGCCCTAGTGATCTTTTCCTCTTCCTAAGGGTTTACTGTCTTTGGTAAACATGGTTCACGAACCAGGATACCCTAGTGATCTTTTTTATTTTCGGCCCTTCTCCTTGCCATTCAAATCTCCCTTTTTCTTTTTTTCCCCGTCTAGACCACAGACCAATGTTACACAATGAACTTTGTTCAAAATTTGTTTTTTCAATGGGAAAAAACTCTTTTTATTACTAACATGGTTTACATTTGTAATGTGTTAGTTTCGTTCCCTTTTTTCGTATATTTCTTTAAAATTTTGATTATCTTGCTTTATTTATTTTCGATTAACACGTTGTTTTTCAACCCGCATGTTTGCCGGTGCGGCGTCCCGTAAGGGGAAAATGGTGTTCTGGGGATCCTTTGCGTTCCTTTTGCCCACACCTCTCCAATATGGAGGAGGTTAGTGCCTGGGGATACCCTGCGTTCCCTTTGGCCCACGCTTCACCGAGACGGCAGGAGTGAGCCCGCTCCTGTCAATCGGCTTGGGAGTACCCTTCGGTGTCCCCGAAGAACATTTCTGTAGGGTTAGGTGCAGATAAGGGTGTCGGGTTTACCCGTTGGGTCCTCACCCTGACGTATCACTATATTCTGGTACCAGGTAAGCGCCGTGCCTGGTATTTGGCCAGTTGACCGGCACACTGCCTCCTTTTTTGGGCCCCGTGGTGGGTGGAGGCACGCCAGAAAAGTGGTATACGGTTTTTATGGATCCAAAAAGCTGTGCCCGGGTAAAGGCCTCGTATTACCCAACCTTAACATTGATACAGTTTCAAACATACCAGATTTTAATTATTTCTTTACCTAACAGTGAATTGTCAAAATTCCGCCATTTGCTATCCATAAAGCCCTAATCGGGAAAAGGTGGTGAACTGAAATCGGGTTTAAAAGATTGCGCCCGGGGATCTACTTATTGAACGAATTCCGCTGTCCAAACAAAATCTTTTTTTCTCGCTAAAACCTTTTTTAAACTCGTCTAAATGTAACTCCGCACAAATTCTAAACTCTGCCGAGGTGATTTCAGAACCTGACTTGATAGGCACTCCTGAATTAGAAATACTTGAAGGGTTCTCTGATCAGGGTGTTACTCGTCAGGGGAATCACAATAAAAAAGGACTCTACAATTATTCCCACAAAAACATTTAATTTTAACATTTAATAGCCCAAAACTACCAAACGCAATAAAAGCTGGATACCTGAATTGTAAAATCCGTCCATATACCGAACCCTCTGCGCTGTTTTAAGTGCCAGAGGTTCGGTCACCCCAAACTTCCTGCCGCGGTCAATTAACATGTTTCTAGATGTGCAAACTGTTGGACATCCTTCCGCTGATTGTAGAGCCTTAAAATGTATCAATTGCTCAGAATCCCATTCCATCAGATTCAAAATTATGCCCAAATGGAAGTTAGAAAAGCAAATTCAGGAAATTAAACAAATAAAAATATTTCTACCGAGAAGCACGTACCATTAGTACCTCAACTATCCCAAACATATGCTCAAGTTACAAAACCTACAGCAATAACCTCACACACATGTACACAAACTGATCCAAATATTACAAACATACCCGCTCATTCCATTATGTCTGAAAACCCGTATCTTCTGCAAATACTATACCAAGCACCCCGGCTTCAATATCTACAGTTTCTACGTCATCTTCATCCACTCAAGCACATCTACCTTCACATCTGCACACTACCAACAACTCAAAGCGAGTCTTTGTTACAAATACCCATTACTACTACTACTACTTCCCCAACAATACCCTCAGGGGCCTACCTTCTTTAGGTGAGTGCATGGGTTTCACTGCCCTGAGTTCTAGTGATCTTTTTTCTTCCCAAGGGGTTTACTGTCTTTGCAAACATGGGCTTCACGAACCCAGGGTACCCTAGTGATCTTTCTATTTTCGGCCTCCTTCTGCCACATTCAAATTTCCTTTCTTCTTTCCCAAGTCTAGACCACAGACCAAATTACAAAATGAACTATGTTCAAAAATTTGCTTTTTTCTATTGAAAACTTACGTTTTACTACTTAAACATATTTATGATTTACATTTGTATTGTGTTAGTTTAGTTCCTTTTTTCGTATATTACTTTTAAGCACTTTGATTATGTTGTTTTTTATTTATTTTCGATTAACACCATTGTTTTTTCAACTCGCATGTTTGCCGTGTGTAAAGTGGTGGCATCCCGTAAGGGAAAATGGTGTTCTTGGGATCCCAGGTTCTCAGCTCCACACTCTGTGCATGGAAGAGGTTATGCTCTAGGGATACCCCCTGCGTTCCTTTGTGGCCCACGCTTTCCTGTAGACGGGTGGCAGGAGTGAGCCCGCCTCAACACTGGCTGGTAGTACCTCTTCTGCATCCCTGAAGAGACACTGCTGTAGGTTAGTATGTAGATAAGGGGTGTCGGGTTTACCCGTTGATCCTCACCTGACTGTAGCATTATATTCTGGGTGTACTCTAGGTGTTGCCGTGCCTGGTTTTGGCCACGGACCGCACACACTGCCTCCCTTGTTGGACTCCGTGGTGGGTGGAGGCACGCCAGGATGAAGTGGTATACGCGTTGTCATGGATCCAGATATGCTGTGCCCGGGTAAAGGCCTCGTATTACCCACTCTCAACATTGATGAACTATCGAAAAATGCAAGATTTTTACTGATTTCTCTGCCAAATAACGAAATGTTAAATAAATCTCCTTTTGCAATACATAAAGCCTTACTAGGAATAGGTGGTGAACCGAAATCTATAAAACGATTAAGATCCGGGGATCTACTTATTGAAACCATTTCTGCTCTACAAACCAAGTCATTTCTTCTCGCTAAAAACTTTCTTAATCCCTCCTGTAACTATAACTCCTCTATAAATCTCTAAACACCTGCAGAGGTGTTATTGAACCCGACTTGCTGAATACGCCTGAGTCGGAGATTCTTGAAGGATTCTCTGATCAGGGTGTAATCCAAGTCAGAAGAATTACCATAAAAAAGATTCAACAGTTCTGGACAAAACATTTACTCTACCTTAATAACCCAAAAACTTCCATCTACAATAAAAGCCGGATACCTCAACTGTAAAATACGCTTCCATACATACCGAATCCTCTGCGCTACTTAAGTGCCAGAGTGGGGTTCGGCTTCATTCGCAAACTTCCTGCCGTGTGGATTAATACCGATTTGTTCTAGATGTGCATCTGCTGGACATGCTCTGGCCAGATTGCACTTAGAGCCCAAATGTATACCGTTCTGTCCCCATTCCGCAGATTCAAAACTGTGTCCGAGTGTGGAAAATCGAAAACAAATTCAAGAAATCAAAACAAACAAAAATATATCATATTTAGGGAAGCAAAATTAGTACCTCATCAGATGATCATGTAATCATACGCCCAGGCTACTAAATGTTCAAAACTATCCGCTACTTCTTACTTCCTCAGACAGATGAAAACATCACAAAATAAAATGTCCACCCCTTAAATTTCTACTTCATACAACCTCTCCGAAACCAAATGTAATGCCAAACCATTCCTGCTGTTAACACATCATCATCTTCAACTCCAAGCGCACCTTTTACCATCCGAAGTTTCTTCAATAGCAGTATAATGCAACATGATCCCGCCACCTAATCCTATATCTAGTGCAGTACTTTCCACCACCAACAATATAAGTTCAATTCCCCTATTGGTCTTCTTCAACAGTCATGTCCGCTTCCGGTATTCAACGTCCTCTTGAATCTTCTACAATACTCCTGATTTTAAAAATTCAAAAACTCGTGCAAGGAAAAGAAAGAAAGAACTACAAAAATGAATGAAGAAAAAATAGAAATAAGATGGCTCCACATAGACCTAAAAATCGTCGCATGTGAATATAAACACGGATGAGGAAGACATAATCGTATATGACATGGGGAGAAGAGATAGAATCACCGAAAATGGCAGAACCTTTGAAAACCCCAAAAGGGACGGATACTACTTGTCCGAAGACTATTGGAAAGATGAGGCTTGGAAATGTGAAGAAAGTATTCACACACGCTAACTCCAAGCCGTGTTAGAAACAACAGAAAGTAGTAATTGTTTGTTTTTAAAGTATTTTGTTATGAACTATACACTTATAATCTGACTTGGTGGGGAAATCCTCACCAAAATTTATTAACTTTTACTTTTAAAACTTTTTATAAATTCACTTTCTAGCTTTTTATAATATAAAATTTTTAAAATGAATTTTGAAAAACAACCTTCTAAATACTTACTTTTTAGATATACTATGTGCATGTCATTTTAAAATTTTAACCTGATTCCTGCACCTTTTGTGTCATTTAAAAATGAATGTTTGGCGCAGTATAAATGAAATCATGGTGCCAGAAAACCCACAATCACTCACCACCCACTCCCCCAACAATAGCCTAAATATTTCCACCTATCGTTACCAACTGAAATACCCCCAGTTCTTACAACTTCTAATAATTTGCTTAATTTATCAACTGATGTTCAATCATCAGTTTCCAGTATCAGAATCTACAGCTACATCCAATAAGGAAATATCTAACACATCCCAACGAAATTCAAGAAATAGAAGAAAACGCCCAAAATACAAAAACCAGAAAAATAGAAATAAAAAATGACTCCACATAAACCCAGAAAAAGCCAGCACTAGAGAATATACTACTGATGAAGAAGACATGTGCTTTGTATATGACGTAGAGGAAAAACTTGTTTCAGATCCTCTGATAAATCCAAGATGTCAAAAATGTTTTTAAACGATCCTCGTGCTATATATATACGTGCAAGTTAACACCAACCCGATTCAGGACAAGTAAAAGCTAATTTTATAACATGTATTGCCCGGACTTTTGTGGCTGTTGAAAAATTGTTTCACTCTACTTTTCCAATTGTTTTTATTTTAAATATATGGTCTGGACTTGGTGGGGCAACTCCCCACCAAATTTTCTTTAATTACTTGAAAAGGTTTTATGTGATAGAAATTTTAACTTTTAGAACTGTATTATTATTTTAAATATTTTATAAACATTTTAAATTTTATTATAATACATGCTTGGGCGCAGTATAGCCTAAATTGGCCTGCGCCAAGCAAAACCCTACTCACCTTTCACTAATTACCTCAAAATTTGTTTTTCTATTGAAAAACTCTTTTTTATTACTAACATATATGGTTTACATTTGTATTGTGTTAGTTCAGTTCCTTTTCGTATATTTTAAATTCTTGATTATGTTGCCTTTACTGTTTACTGTCACCGTTGTTTTTCAGTTCGCATGTTTGCCGTGTGCGGCGTCCCGTAAGGGGGAAAAATGGTGTTCGGGGACCTCGTGTTCCCTTTGCCCACGCCCAGTATGGAGGAGTTAGTGGCCTGGGGATACCTCTGCGTTCCTCGTGGCCCACGCTTCACTGTAGACGGGTGGCAGGAGTATTCGCTCCTGTCAATCGGTTGGTAGTACCTCTCTTCGGTATCCCCGAAGAGACACTGTTGTAGGTTAGTGCTGCAGATAAGGGAAGTGTCGGGTTTACCCGTTGATCCTCAAATTTGACCGTATCACTATATTCTGGTGTACTCTGGGTAAGCGCCGTGCCTGGTTTTTGGCCGATGACCGGCACACCGCTCCCCTTGTTGGACCCGTGGTGGGTGGAGGCACGCCAGGACACGGTGGTATACGCGTTATTATGGATCCAAAGGTTGTGCCCGGGTAAAGGCCTCGCATACCCACTCTCAACATTGACAAAGTTTCAAACGACTGCCGATTTTATTACTGTCACTTGAAAATAATGAATGTCTTCTAAATCGCCTTTCGCAATGGCCAAAAAGCCCTGATAGGAATAGGTGGAGAACCAGTCCGTAAAACGATTACGTTCCGGGGATCTACCATTGAAACAAACACTGCTCTTCAAATCCAAGTCCTTTTGTTTGTCAAGTCTTTCCTAAATAGTCCTGTTACAATTCCACACAAAACACTTAATCCCGCCGTGGTGTCATTTCGAAACTGACCTGTTGAGCACCCCTGAAGCGGAAATCCTCGAGGGTTTTTCCAATCGGGGCCCCCTCAGGGGCTCACCTCTTTAGGTGCAGCATGGGTTTCACGCTCCCGAGGTGCCCTAGTGATCTTTTTTCTCTTCCTAAGGGGTTTACTGTCTCTTGCAAACATGGGCTTCACGAACCCAGGGTGTTCCTAGTGATCTTTCTCTATTTTCGGCCCTTCTCCTGCTAATATTCAAATTTCCCCTTTTTTCTTTCCCGTTCAGACTGGCCAGACCCATACTAATAAAAATGAACATTTGTTCAATATTTGTTTTTCTGATGAAAACATACATTTACTGTTTAACATATTATGGTTTCTTAGATTTTCTATTGCGTTAATTTAGTTTCTTCTTCGTATATTTCTTTAAATATGCTTTGAATATGTTTCTTTATTTGTTTTCAACTAACAACGTTGGTTTTCCGACCCGCATGTTTGCCGTGCGTGCGTCCCGTATATGGGGAAATGCGTTCTGGGATCCTTTTTATGTTCCCTTTGCCCACGCTTCTCCAGTATGGAGGAGGTTAGTGGCTCTTCCGTATGCCTCTGCGTTCCCTTTGGGCCCACGCTTCACTGTAGACGGGTGGCAGTGAGTGAGCCCGCTCCTGTCAATCGGTTGGTGCGTACCTCTTCGGTGTCCCCGAAGAGACACAGCCCTGCTGTAGGGTTAGTGCTGGCAGATAAGGTGTCGGCGACGTTGATCCTTTCACCGGACTGTATCACCATATTCTGCGTACTCCAGAAGCGCCGTGCCTGGTTTTGCCAGTTGACCGGCACACTGCCCTCTTGTTGGACCCGTGGTGGGTGGAGGCACTACGAAGTGGTATACGCGTTGTTATGATCCACAATAAGCGTGCCTGCAAAGGCCTTGTATTACCCAACAAAACCCAACGTCGATGAAACTGCTGGAAAATTCAACATTTTAATTTTATCATTACCAAACAATGATATGTGTACAAATCGCCATTTGCTATTCATAAAGCACTACTGAATAGGTGAACCCAAGTCAGTAAAACGTTTAAGATCTGGTGATTTATTAATTGAAACAAGCTCTGCCTCCAAACGGAAGTCTTTTTTATCAGCCAAATCTTTTCTTGATTCTCCCAAAATAAGTCCTCACAAGTCACTTATCATTCGAGGTGTCATTTCTGAACCGACTTGTTGAGCACCTGAAACGGAAATCCTTGATAAATTGATCAGGGTGTGATTCAGGTCAGAAGAATTACTATAAAAAAAAGATAATACAATAATTCCTACAAAACATTTATATCACTAACATTTAATAGCCCTAAACCGGTCTACACACAAAAGCAGGTTACTTAAACTGCAAGATTCGTCCCTACATACCGAACCCTCTGCGCTGTTTTGCGCCAGAGTGTTCGACACCTCAAACTTCCTCTGCCGCGGTCGACCACAAATTCCAGATGTGCATCCGTTAAATATTCCTCCACGGATTGTACTTGAACCAAAATGCGTTAATTGCTCCCAGTCCCATTCATCGGACTCAAAATTATGCTCAAAAATGGAAACAGAAAAGAAATCCAAGCAATTAAAAACAAACAAATAGAAATATTTCATATGCAGAAGCCCGAAAATTAATAGCCCCTCAACCTTCTCAAACTTACGCTCAAGCTGCCAACCTCTGTTAGAACAATTTTCACTCAAACAGATGAAGATATAACCAAAGTAAAATGTACACCTTTGAAGTTACTTCAACCACTAAAACCAATCCCCCCAAAACAAATATATATCAATAACCACTCCTGTTATATCCACATCATCTTCTACCCAAGCAGAACTTTTGCCATCCACCTCTTCAAATAGAATGTAATCGTCTCTGTCCCTCAACCACCTATTCCTGTATCTGGTGACGCACTTTCCACCACAAATAATATGTTTACCCCTATTAAAGCCCTTTTCATCAACTATGTCCACTTCCTCATCCGGTTCCGGTATTCAACCCCTGAATCTTCTTACAATACCCGATTTAAAAAAAATACTAAAGCTCGTGCAAGGAAAAGAAAAGAAAGAATTACTAAAAAAATGAATGAGGAAAAAAATAGAAATTATGATGGCTCCACATAGACCTAAAAATCGTCGCATGTGAATATTTAACGGATGAGGAAGACATGATCGTATACGAATATGGGAGAAGAAATAGAATCCCGAAGAATGGCAGTACTTCGAAAAGGATCGATACTACTTGTCCGAAGAGTATTGAAAAGATAGAGTTTGGAAACGCAGCAGTATATTCACACATCAAGAACTCCAAGCCGTGTTAGAAACGGCAAGAAGTAATAGTTTTCTTTTAAAGCACTTTGTTAGGACTATACACTTATCTGAATTGGTGGGGAAATCCTCACCAAAATTTATTAACTTTAACTTTTACAAAACTTTTGTAAATTAATTTCAAGCTTTTTTATAATATGTACGAACCAATTTTGTCTAATCTTCATGACCATTTGTTTTAGGATATACCTTGTGTATGTCATTTTAAAATTTTAACTGATTTTTAAAAAATTTTTTATGTCGTTTAAAACAAATGTTATGCAGAGCAGTCGGTGCCCTTGTGCCAAAAAACAATACAATCATCACCACTCACTTTCCAATCGTGTTATTCAGGTCAGAAGAATCACTATTAAAAAAGACTCTACACATATTCCAACTAAACACACATAATTTTAACTTTCATCAGCCCAATACGCTTCAAATAAATATAAAAGCCGTTGAATTGTAAAATCCTGTCCTCACATACCGAACCCCTCTGCGCTGTTTCAAAATGCCAGAGGTCTGGTCATTCTCAAACTTCCTGCCGCGGACAACTTACTTGCTCTAGATGTGCATCTGTTGACACGCTTCCACAGATTGCATTCTAGAGCCAAAATGTATAAACTAAGCTCACAACCTCATCCATCAGATTCCAAAATATTCTAAATGGAAAATAGAGAACAAATACAGGAAATAAAAACTACAAAAATATTTCTTATCCAGAAGCACGTAAATTAATAGTCCCACAAATATCTTCAAACATACGCTCAAGCTGTCAAATCCTCTACTTTAAATAATTTACCAAACAGATGATAATATAACATTAATAAAATGTCCGCCTTTTAAAATTATTTGAACCACTCCCTAAAACAAATATATCAATATCCACTCCTATTTCCACATCAACACAAGCCCAACTCGTGCCATCCACCACAGAAGTTAGCGTCTCTGAACCTCAGCCACCTGTTCCTATACCCAGTAATGCATTCCTTCATCTCAATTGAAGTTTCTCTATCATCCATGTCCGCTTCTCATCCAACTCCACTACTCCAACCCCTTTCAGCCCCAGCATTAAAAGAAGAAATAAAAAAAGGAAAGTACCCGGATAGAAAAGCAAGAAAAAGAATTAATTAAACAGTTTAGACATAAAATGACCCCACATAGATCTAGGAAAACCAGCTTCTGATGAATATGTGTTGCCAACGGAGGAGTGAAGAAATGATTGTATACGACGTGGGAGGGATGACATTGGTTCCAATCCTAATTATGTGAAAAAAATGGAAAGACTTATTTCAAGGGAGATTTACTTTAACTCCTACAAGCATAGAGAAAATAGCTTTTTGAATACTAAAACATACTTGGTGGGGAATTCTCTCACCAACTGAATTTTAAATATATTGAAAGTGAATTTATACTTTTTAAGTGATTTTAAATTTTTAAAATTTTATAAACCTTTTAATATTTAAATATATATGTTTACAGTATAGCTAAAATTGCTCTTTTTGCGCCATAAAACCCCAAATTCACCATACACTCACTCACTCACTAGCAATAGCCTAAATACTTCCGTTTCTATCGTTATCAACTGAAATACCTACAAGTTTCAAAGTACAACTTCTAATAATGCTAATTTCTATCAACTGATGTTCAATCATCAGTTTCCATATCGTGAGTCTACAACTAATACATCCAATAAAGAACATTTTCAGCATCCTGCAACGAAATTCAAGAAGTAGAAGAAACGCCCCAAAATACAAAAACCAGTAATAGAAATAAAAATGACTCCACATAAACCCAGAAAGCTTAGCACCTCATATGATACTACTGATGACGAAGACATGATTGTCTATGATTTGCAGAGGAAAAATCCTGTTGTGATCCTCTTGATAAATTCAAGAAATCAAAAGTGTTTGCAAAACGATCCTCAAGCATATATACGCAAGTTAACACCAACTCGATTCAGGGACAAATAAAAGCTAAATATATATATATATTTTTTTTAACTTGTATTGCCTGACTTGTTTTAAACTAACATAAAACTCCATTCTTATTTTTCAATTGCTTTTAATTTAATATATGAGTCTGGATTCCCAGGGGCAACCCCACCAAATTTTAAAATTGATTTTTATATTTAATTTAACAAATTATTTTTAATTTTTAACTTTCATTTTTTTGGGGCATGCAGGCATGCACTTTGAAAAAAAAAAATTATATTATGTCATGTGTATTTTAATAATTATTTTAAGATTTTAAAAATGTTTGGGCAGTATAGCCAAAATTGGCTCTTGGCCATAAAACCCTACATTCACCCTCCTCCTGTCTTTTTTTTTAAATATTTTAAAAACTTTTTTAAATTTTATTATAAAAATGTTTGGCGCAGTATAGCCTAAATTGGCTCTTGCGCCAAAAAACCCTACTCTCCACTCACCTCCCACTCCGACAAACATTTAATTCTTACCTTTAATAACCCAAAACTTCCATCTACAATAAAAGCCGGATACCTCAACTGTAAATACACCCATACATACCGAACCCTTTCTGCGCTGTTTTGGCCAGAGGTTCGGTCTTTCCCGCAAACTTCCTGCCGCGGAAACTGACTTCTCTAGATGTGCATCTGTTGGACATGCTTCGACGATTGCAGTCTAGAGCCTAAATGTATTAACTGTTCTCAACCCCATACTGCTGATTCAAAATTATGCACAAAGTGGAAAATAGAAAACAAATACAGGAGATAAAAACAAATAAAAATATTTCTTACCGGAAGCACGTAAATTAATAGTCCCACAGATATCTCAAACATAGCCGCTACCAAATCTTCTACCATAAATAATGCTACTCAAACAGATAAAAAATATAACAAAAATAATATGTCCGCCATTAAAATTACTTGAACCACTCCCTAAAAAAAAAATATCAATATCCACTCCTATTCCCACATCATCTGCAACGCAAGCCCAACTCTGCCATCCACCACAGAAGTTACTGTCTCTGAACCTCAACCCCCTTCTTAGCCCTACTTTAAAAAAGAAATTAAAAAAGGAAAATTCGGGATAGAAAAGAAGAAAAGAATTAATTAAAACAGTTTTAGACATAAAATGACTCCACATAGCCCGAGAAAACGGCTTCTGAAGAGTAAAACAACAGACGAGGGAAGAAATGATTGTTTACGACGTCGAAGAAGATATTGAATCGAATCCCAAACATGTTAAAAAGGGAAAAAACTTATAACAAGGGAGATTTATTGTTAACTCCGACGAGACACAGAAAATAACTTTTCTGAATACCTGTCAAACTTGGTGGGGAATTCTCCCCTCCAATCTGAATTTTTAAATATATTGAAAATGAATTTTATACTTTTAAGATTTTAAATTTTTAACAGAAATTTTATAAACCTTTTAATGTGTAAACCTATGTTTGGCGCAGTATAGCCAAAATTGGCTCTTGCGCCATAAAACCCCAAATTCACTCACTCACTCAGTCCAAGTCCTATTTATCTGCTAAAACCTTTCTTGACTCTCCCCTCCTAGTAACTCCCCATAGATCTCTGAATTCCAGTCGAGGTGTAATTTCAGAACCTGACTTGTTAGACACTTCTGAGGCTGAAATACTAGACGGATTTTCAGATCAGGGTGTAGTGCAAGTCAGAAGAATCACTTTAAAGAAAGATACCCACATTATACCCACTAAACACTTAATTTTAACGTTCAATAGCCCAAAACTGCCAACTACAATAAAAGCTGGTTATTTAAATTGTAAAATCCGTCCCTATATACCGAATCCTCTGCGCTGTTACAAGTGCCAGAGGTTCGGGCACTCCCAAACTGCCTGCCGTGGTCAATTAACATGCTCTAGATGTGCATCCGTTGGGCATTCTTCCACGGATTGTACTCTAGAGCCGAAATGTGTTAATTGTACCGAGCCCCACCCATCAAATTCAAAGTTATGCTCAAAATGGAAAACTGAAAAAGAAATACAGGTTATCAAAACTAATAAAAAATATACCATATGTAGAAGCACGAAAACTAATAGCTCCACAATTCCCTTCAATCTTGCTCAGGTTACCAAACCCTCTACTGTTACCACTACAACGCAAACAGATGAAAATATTACCAAAATAGTTTGCCCACCATTGAAACTTTTAAAACCTTTAATATCCGTTCCGAAGTCTACTATATCCTCCTCGGTCGTTGCAGTTGTTAAATCCTCTACATCAACCCAGGCAACACTCTTACCATCCACATCTTCTGTTACAATTACATCGCCATCAGAATCTCAACCTCCTATTTCTGTAATAGATATTACCCCACCCATCTAATAATTTAGTCTCGGATCCTCAATCGCCTACTCCTACACCTAATAACGCACTTTCCAGCAACAATATATTCACCCCTCTTAAACCTTCATCAACCATATCCGCTTCCTCGTCCAATTCCAATAATCAACCCCCTTCTGGCTCAACAAAAACACAGAATTCAAAAAAAGAAAGAAAACTTCGGGACAGAAAAAGGAAAAAAGAACTTCTTAAGACTGTAATAGATATTAAAATGGATCAACATAAGCCTCGAAAATCCTCAAACGTAGAATATACAACGGATGAGGAAGACATGATTGTGTATGACGTGACAAATGATATCGAAACGAATCCTGATGATAAATTTGTCATGAGAGAATGCTATAGGAACAAATCTGAGCCTTATTTGAGAGCGATAACTCCAACACGTTTTAGGAAAGGAAACAACTAATTTTTACTAAAATAGATTGTTTAAGACAAACTTTTTTACTAAACAAAGTTTGATTTTTATCCATACTTTTATTTTAAGATACTGTCTGACTTGTGTGGTGGGAAAACCCCCGCACCAAATTTTGTTTGCTTTTATTACTTGATGACTGTTTTATACGTTATTTGAAATTTTATCTTTTTAAAACTGTATTATTAATGCTTTTACATATTCTGTCTGTTTTAATGTTTTAACAAATGTTTGGCGCAGTATAGCCAAAATTGGCTCTTGCGCCATAAAACCCTACATTCACTCACTCACTAACTTGCGTATATATGCTTGAGGATCGTTTAAAACATTTTTTGACTTCTTGAATTTATCCAGAGGATCTGGCTCAAGTTTTTCCTCTACGTCATAGACAATCATGTCTTCGTCATCAGTAGTATATTCTTGAAGTGCTGGCTTTCTGGGTTTATGTGGAGTCATTTTATTTCTATTTCTGGTTTTGTATTTTGGGCGTTTTCTTTTTATTTCTTGAATTTCGTTGGGATGTGTTAAAATGTTCCTTTTGGATGTAGTAGTGAGACTTGATATGGAAACTGAT
>BMAV01011557.1:0-108828 GCA_019973955.1 Trichonephila inaurata madagascariensis | reverse complement strand
GAATCTTGGGGGTTCAAAAAAGTTGTAAAACCTCTGGACAGAAGTGATCCCTTTTGCCTAGTGGTATGCCACGTGCTTACGAATCAGAGGGTACAGGGTTCTATCCTCCGACATCCAGTCACCGAATTTCGACTGCCATCATGTCCTCACAGGCTCTGCCGCATCCATTGGATGGCGCTCTTTATAAGGGCTCTCTCCTGCGCACGCGGGCGGACGACTCCATTCGCATCCCTAAATGTTCTCCCATAGCGGCATACATAAATATGTTAACGGTTACGACGTTTCTTACCTTTTCATTAGAACTCCCCTTGTACATATGTTTTTTTATACTTATGTATAAATCCAGGCCACTGACGGTATCCTTCTTAAGTTTTGTAAGGAGTTTCCAAGGGGAATTGTGTCCTTAACACAGCCATCTTAAAAAGAACAAATAAGAAGTCTCTCACAAAAACCTTTGGGGAATTTCTGGGTAGAGCGTTAATTCACCCCATTTAAAAAGGGAAACCGTTAAATTCGGGGTTGTTTTATTTTAATAATAGATTTTTGTAATCCTAGAAAAAAGGGGTTTAGAAAAAAGTTATTTCATACGCAATAAATTGGGCTACCATTTGACATTCACTTAGAGAATAGATTGTTGTTGGTTAGTTTGCTTGACTAAATAAATAATTGTGATTATGGAATTCTCTGGTTCTGCTTTCATTTCCCTTAGGTAGGCAAGATGGTGAGAGAGAAACTTCGGGTGCTAGTTGCTCACAAGCATATTACTGCCCAAAAAAGAAAAAGAATTCGAAATTATTTTTTAGGGAAGTTTTTTATTCTAAAACTCCTTTGCCTAAAGAAGAGTTTGAATGTGAGAATGCGGAGACGCCAATTGCCATAATATGAAAACAATAAAACACCGTTCCCGCTCATGTTTAGAAGACGATTACTACATTTCGTGACATCTTTTGATTTCGAAACGTTTCTGAATGGGTTTGGTGGAAACAGAATCTCAAAGGGGAGTTATGAGGGTGCTACAGATAAAAATTCCTCATACAAACTTGAAATTTGTCAAGTATGCGACTTTTGTTATGTAGACATCTGCTGTGAATGGGTTTTTCGGAAATCGACTGCTGCGGAGGTGTTATAGAATATGCGAAAACGACTCCCAAAAGTTGAGGTTACGGGGCATAAAAGATAAATATTTTTCGTTTTAGAAATTAAAGCTATATTCTCTGTGAATCCAGAGGTAAGGCCTGTAAAAATGTTTTTGAATACAGTCAAAATCATTATGATTAGAATTAGATATCAATAATTTGAAATATATATATATTATCGTGAAATACTCAGCAAGCTAGTAGGTAATGGCTAGTATTATATATATATAAATAATACAGTTTTGGAATAAAAAGGGTTATTTCATATTTTGTGTTTTTCATACGTATATCTATTTGTATAAACAGTTTCTTCAAAAATGTCCTATATGCATATGTTTATAATTATTTAGCATCTTATTTATATATACAACTTAATAACTTACCACTAGAATTGTGGATTCTTGAATGCTTTAACTCTAAATTTAAAAAAGTATTTTGATTTAAGGTTTTGACTGTTCGGAAACCCGGATTTGCAAAAATGGATAATTTTCATATATTGAGGTCACTTAGATTGATCAGTATAAAATTGTTTTAAGAACTTTTTTGAAAAAAAAAAATATTTAAATAAATATTTTCAAAAAAAACAAAAATTTTTTAAAAATGTTCTATTATGTAAAATTTTCTATTATAATAATATTTTTCCGTATATAGCTAAAACATCTTTACAGAGGTCAACATGTTTTTTTGAAAGTTCCATTATTTTCAGAGTTACAACCAATTGAAATAATTAAAAGGGTTTTTTTAAAAAATTTTGCCCCCTCTGTTGTCGTAAAATAGGGGATAAACCCACTTGTTTTATATTTAAAAAATTTGTTGGTTGTAGAGGTCGAGAAAATCGGCAAAATATTATTATAATAAAGTTTTTTTAAAAAGGAAAAAATTTTAAAAAACAAAATTAATTTTTCCAAAAAAAAAGTTTTTTTAAAAAGTAAAATTCCAAAAAAATTGTAACTGACTAAACAAGTGACACCCTTTTTGAAAAAATCCATTTATCCCAAAATCATTTTTCTTCGGCCTTAAGGGAAAAATTGATCCAAGGAACTTTTTTTAAAAAATTTAATTAAACTTTTTAAACGATTCTTTTTTTGTTTTTTCAAAAAGTATAAACTTCTCTATCCTATAATCTCTATCCTGAAGTTAAAACTATAGTTAGAACAAGATTCAATAGAAATTTTTCTCTCTCTCATGCTTCCGTTTAAAATTAAAAAAATGTGTATAAAAAATCATTATAATTCCAGATATCTGAGGAGCAGGGGTTACACGAAAGACTTAGGCATCACCATGTGTCATCTCTCATCAGTTACCGGGAGCCCTGTCACCCTGAGATTGGGCACAATAGGACGACCCTCATCCTGTGTTCTAGGCAGAGCGGGAAATATCATTGTTTTGGCTCAGAGACAGGATGAACCTCTTTGGCATCGAAGAATGGATATCTTCCTTACAGGTATTAATGCGACGATTTCAATCAGTTCTCAGATTTGAAATTTAAAAAAATGAATGATGCAAGTTATTTTTTGTATTGTTACGGAGTTAAGCGTCTTTCAAATGCGGGAAAGCTACACACAAACAAGTAACATAAGCAAACTTTTCAAGTCAACCTACTTAGATCATCAACAAAAAAAATTTTATTTTAGCTACTTTTATTAAATAGTTAGAATTAATATAAATATGTATACATAGGACAGAACCACAACATTAAGTAGTAATTAATTTTTATTAATTATCATTAAAGTATCGTACTGTCATCCAAAACAATCTTGTAAATAAAATTTCAGTCCAACTGAATGCTTTAAAACGAGAGAAAAAAAAATCTTTTTAAAGTTTTGACCCAAGTCGCTAAAAAGTGAAACCAACGTGGCTGTATCTGTAATCTTTAAATAATTAATTTCAGTCAATTAATTTAATTAATTAAATTATCGTATTTTTACCCAAAACAATAGTGTTTAGAAAGTTTTAGCTCAAATGAGCGCTTTAAAATATGAGAAAAAAAACCTCTTCAAATTTTGACATAAGTCGCCAAAAGGGTCGCTAAGTCACCAAAAATGATGCCAACGTGGCTGTGTGTATCTGTAATTCTTCGAATAATTAGTTTTCATCAATTAATTTTTATTAATTATGACTAAATTACTGTATTGTCATCCAAAATAATCATGTATACAAAATTTCAGCTCGATAGACCGCTTTAAAATGTATTTTATTAACGGTTGAAAATTCCACCAAGGTAAATAAATATATAGAGACTGTGAGCTAATAGTAGGAATTGAAAAAACAAGCAGATTCTTTTGGAATAAATTGAAATTCATTTTGGAAAGACTTAGGCATACTGTTGAAAATAAACTGTAATTTCTCTAGAAATTACTATATTTTCTTCCAACTGGACAGTGCCGGTTTAAGCTCATTTCAGGCCCTGGGCGCAGAAGATCTACAGGCCCTCCTCGGCACTGTTGGATCCCAAGAGGGGCTCTTGGATCTGGTTAAGCCCAGCTTCTCTAGGCCTCAGGGCGCCCGCCCCATGCGCCCAATGGATAAACCGGCACTACAAATGGAAGCAAATAAACCTACAGTAGCAAAGATTAAATACTACTCAAATATTAAACACACCAATTAAAGTCCTTGATCATAATTTCTCATGAGTTAAATGAAATGCACAGTCGATGTCAAATATTTGACTCCAATGCTGCTTCCCTGAATCGTCATATATGTACGGGGAATAGTCCTCTAGTCATTCTGAACTCTTTTTCTAAATGCATTTATTTTTGCAGCTAAACTGAGTAACTTAGCAACATTTGGTGATCAAATTTTTCGTCAAGTCTGTCGCTGTCTGATGATTTTCTCCTTCCCTTGGATGTATTTTTTTTTGTTTATATTATTTACTTTTATTTGATTCTAAGTGAAAATTTAGTTTTACTATCAAACTAAATTCTTCTGTGAAATTTAAAGCAGGGAGTGCATATTGTTGGGAATCGGGGACTATAGCATTCCAAAAATACACTTATATTTTCTTTTCTTTGTGAGTCCTCTTAATATTGTGAAGCTTTATGGTAATAAGAAAGAGAGCCTAATTTTTCTGAATTTTGCAGTGCATCAACTTTAAATTTTAAGGCGATATGGTACCCTAAAAATTATCAAACTATCGATTTTTTTATTGGCTTATATGATGCTTTTTAATCCTTCTTAAAGTGTCTGAAAAATTTCAGAGTTGTATTTTTTTTTTATTCAGTTATTTATCCATTTTGCTGCATGTCAGTAGACTAAACAAAGCTGCCACGTCCCTTTTCAGATCGCTGTGAAAAGAGCTTGATAAATAAGGAAAAAATTTTTTTTTACCCACGCTGATGAGTGTTTAAGCAAAATAAAAATTGTTTTTTTTTGATTATATGAGAGTTATTCTATGCTTTTTCTTCTGCCCCTACAAATTTAACTATATTTTTGTATTGTTTTCTGAAGAGTAAAAAAAGGGTTTTTTACGACAAGGAATTTGGTTATTTCTCCAAAAGTTAAAATCCTAGGCCAAAAAACGTACTAAATTCCAAAAACGAAAGCTTTGAAGATGGTTTTGATCTAAGAAAAGTTCAGAAGTTTCTCAAAACACTAACTTGAGGTGTGAAAAAACTTGAAAAGGGCAATACTTTTTCTCTTTTGGGATAAAAAATATACTGGTATATCCAGATTCCAACATACGTCAATTGATATAAATGCATTAACAAATTTTTTTTATGTAAAAATTTGCAAAAATGTTTTTTGTGAGTAAATTTTGAAGAGCCTAGGGTTTTGTGTATATTCAGGCTCTTAAAATTAGGGAAAAAAAAGATATGAATTTTGTGTACATTTGTTTATTATAGTAGTATAGAACTGCGCATGAAATAAATCTAAAATGTTTTGAAATTTTTTTTAAAATTGTTAAGATAATGTTTTATGAAATATTGCCCTTTTTTGTTTATATATTCATTATAAAGTATTTTTTTTTTATTCTTGTAAATTTTTAAAAATTTGTGGTAAGCAGTTTGAAAAAAACTAATTAACATTACATAAAAGTTTCAGATTATTGGGGAAATTTTTTTATCATGCTATTTAAGAAATGAAAATTTTTAAACCATTTTTCCATGTTGAATTTTTTTGTACATTCACTGTTATTCAAAACCCTAAGTTTTTTGTAATTGAAATAAGGATTTGAAACTTTTTTACATGTTCTTAAATGTATGTTTTTTAAAACTGTGATTTAATTACTCTAACATGTTTAGTACTTTTTTTAAAAAAATTTAAAATCAAAAATTTAAAATTTTTAAATTTTTTAAGTTTAACTATAAAAATTAATAAAAATTAAAAAAGCTGTAAAAAATAAAATACTTTTTTTGTAGTATATTATAAGGTATTGGGAAAAAAATTTTTAAAAAAAAAAACATATTTAAAAAACCTTGGGGGTTTAAAAAAAGTTTAAAAAAAATTTAAAAACTTTAAATTTTACAAACATTTTCAACAAATTAAAATTTTTTTTTATGGAATTATTATAAATATTAACCTTTATAAAATACAATTAAAAAAATATCAAATATTAAAAAAAAAAAAATTTTTAAAGATTACCCTATCCCTTTAAACCTTTTAGTACATAGCTTTAACTTTTACTATTTACATTTTAGGTAACGGAGATTTGCTACAACAATTATCGGGGAAACTCAAAACGACCCCTGTTCCCAAAGGCAGTTGGGGCCCTCCCAGAACCCAAAATCCGGCTGGTTTTCCCCCAAAAAACAAATTCCTCGTATTTGGCGACAGTCTTTTCTCCAAAACCATTCCAGCAGATGAGGTGTGTCGCCAAGTACAAACTACAACTTCTCCCGTGGCTGCTGGCAAAGCACTCTCTGAAATGTACTCTGCACTCACCAATGGCAAAAGAGAATGCATTGCTGTCATTATGTTCAAGTCTGATGCCAACCAACCAGTCGAGGAAGAAGTTGAGAAGTACAGATGCTGGGAATTCATGCTAAAGAATCATAAGATGTTCCCCAAAAGAAGGGCTAAAATATAGTGTTGAGGGGGGAAAGATACTACCAAAAACCCTACCCGGGGTCATGGTACACTACGGCGCTGTCAAAGTATAAATGTCCTCTGCCCTCTCACAGGGGACGGTACTATTGCTACGGCAATAAAACGGAATGATTAGCCCTTTTTTGGAACGAATGTACAAAGGAATGAATGTACTGAGACATCTTTATTTTAAACAAATAGATATCTCGCTTAAAAGGGATATTATGGATTCTTTCTTGGGATCGTTGAAAAAGAACACATTCTATTAGTTCCTCGTTTTTAAATCCGAAGCTTACGTTGCTAAGCTGAATCGGCGTTAAAACAGTTGTTTAAATACGAATTCGTATTACCTTACTCTGATTGATTCTATAAAATAAAAATTACACATTTATATAAGAAATGTGTGCCTGTATTGTAACTCTCATTTTCGCTATCCCTGCATGATTTCTAATCCTAAGTCCGGTTTTATTTGTACCATTGATTGAAAATCAATCATCGTGAAAAATTCGTTTCCTAATCGTAATAGAGTTTCAAATGAATTTATATAGAAAGCAATTTATATCCATAATATTGTTAAAAATGAATCCTAAGAGACCCGATAAAAATCGAAGACAGTGTGATATCTGAATTTCAATTAGATTTTGTAGTAAAGTGGTCTTATAAAGATTCCAAAACACATGTTGTCAAGTTTGGATACGAAACAAAATAAATAAACAACAAAGACTGAAATGCAAGTCGTAACATCATGAGGAAGCACATCCAGTTCAAGGAAAGACAGAAGTTTTGAGTAAATTGTGAATTCGTTTCTTAAAAAAGTCTTAAGAAGTTATTCTAAAGCACTTCTAAATAGGCATGAATTCATCCCCTCTTCAAAAATCAAATAAAAGAAAATTAAACTTGGAGTTTTTTTTCCATCTAAAAATTTAAGAAGTCTATTTTTGAGCTTTCAACTTGAAAGTGGAGTATCATCTCATATGTCGTCCCGTCACTCTACCGTGGATCAAAGTTGCGTTGTCCGTCGTCAATCGCCCTCTTGTGTCTTCGAAGTGCGACGATAATAAGCAATCACATTGAACTTTCAAAATGACATATTAACTCGCAAATAGGATAAGTGTAGAGAAATGAGTAACCTAAATAAAATCGAGACTGAGTGAACCACGTGAATGAACGTTTTCATACAATCGACAGTATTAATTCCGAAAACACGTGACAATGAAGGACAGATCAGGATACGAAAATAAATACTTTTCAAAAAAGCTATTTTTAGAATTTTGTAATTAGAGGAAGGGATACAGAGGAGTATATATGTGCAACCCTAGTAAAACCATCGGATTTGATTCAGATTAATTTTAGACAATTAATATGCACAGAAAAATGCATTGCGGCTTTATTTAAGCAATAATTGTTTTGGTCAAATTCTCCACCAAAAAGAAATAAAAATTATTTAAAGGATTTGAGAATAAGTGACTCTCGTATTTTTTGGACAATGTTGACTAATCCAGGTACCCCATAGCTTTTACTGGAAAGTAGATAAAACTTTTAGTTCTGAGAAGCTAGACTCAAACACTATGTTTGGGTACACGAAGCGATCAAATATATGTATAGTGCTTGGATATATATTTTGTATATATTTAATTGTAATGTCTACTTAAGTATTGTTATTTTCTAAGATAATTATGAGAGTTTTTCCTACAGGTAAAAGAATTCCTTACCAAGAATTGTGTTTGGGTGTGTGAATAAAAAAAAGTATTGTATATATTATGAGATTAAATGTAGCATCCTGAGTAAAAAGCATAATAAATTAGTTTTTTCCTCTTTGTTGTCAGTATCAAGTTTTTGAGTTTCATTAAAAAACAATCCAAATATTGTAAGGAGTGTTTATTTAATCAATAAACACTCCTTCCAATATTCAAAACGCGATCGATTCCGTGGCCACAATAGTCGAATGATCCTGGTCGTAAACTTCTGATCTTCTCTTCAAATATTTCACGTTGGCGGGGTGGGAAAGTTTGGAATGAGGGTTCAGGTATCGTCACTTCATTGAGGTTTAAAATTATGAGATCGATTACCAATAATCTCCTATGTCGTTACGAAGCGCAATATAAATAAGTAATCAATTAATCATGGCTACAGATGTAAAACAATTTTAATGAATTTTTCTTTGTCAAAATATTCTAAACTTACATTCCTAATCAATACGTTTTATCAATTGCTAACACTATTATCGGTCCCAGGGGCGTACGCAGATTATTTTTATGCGGTGATAGATTTTTTTTTAAAAAAGCCCCATAGATTAAAGTTCCGAGATGTAATTTTTATATTAAAAATTTCTAGGTGTATGGGGAAGGGAGTTAACTTTTGAATCCCACCCATCTGTACACCACTGATTGGTCCAAATTATCACGTGGTATGAGAATACATGTAAGAAAAAAAATCGTGAATTCTACAGTGTTATAGATAACAAAAAAGAATTGGTGATAAATACTGTTTTACAACGTATTTAAAGAACTAATATTTAAATATCTGTAATAAAAGTTCTACTAAAAATTTATTAACTAACAAGGGGACTATTGTTTCCATTGCAAATAAGCTATTCAGGTAATCATTTTTCAAATTTGTTAGCGTTACAATTCGTTCCTGTTTTTACCGATAGCAAACTTAATTTTAAAAGAATTATAATGGTTAAAAATGTAAATAATTATTTATTTTTTGAATGTTTTTTAAATTGTAAATATTATTTTGTTAACTTTTAAAATTGTATTGGTTAATAGTTAAAATTATACTTGTAAATCAGGAAAAACCTTTTATAATTTTTTGCTTTTGCCATATTGAAAACAGTTCATAATGTTCGCATTGAACAATTTGCAACGTTTTTACTGAAGTGGGGCTCCATATGGCGTGAAGTGAGAATCTATTTAAGGTTTATTCCATGCCATATAAATAGTAAAAATGAATGATAAAAAAGGTTAAACATATTTTTAATTTACAGCATTATAAAATATTATAAGAATTACTAATTACTTAGGTTGAAACATGGAAATTGAATAAAGGGAAAGCACGTCTTTCCTCGTGCGAGTCAGAGAGAGAAGTTAGAGCGAGTGTCCGTTCATATCAGCCACACTCCATATCCCATAAAACTTGTAACCTGTTTTTACTGAAGCGGTGGCCAAGCCTAATGAGTAAAAGGTAATTTATTAATTTTTATGCAATATTACTATTTTTTTTAACCATAAGAGAAGACCAACAAACTATTTTTTGGCAACGATTAGATAGGACGTCACGCTTCTAGATTCGCGAGTATTAACTTTAAATATTAACAAGTACAATTTTAAAAGTTAACAACAGAATAATATTTACAATTATATTAAATATTCAAAAATTAAAGAGTTATTTACATTTTTTACCGTTACAGTATATTATACCAGTGAAAAGTATATTATTTTAACATTCTATTCGATTAAAGTCTTTTTCCCCCTTTCTACTGTTTTCTAAATCTAATTGTTGATAACCCTAAAGTTTCAATCGATTTGCATTGCACATTGCGAGATAATGAATCGGAATTATTTGTTGCGGGATTATTAAGTCAAATCTTGTAACAAAACTTGATATTTCTAAAATCAAAACTTGTTTTAAAAATTGGTTTTTTAAAAATTTGCATTCTTTTAAGTAAAGTCAAGGACGAATTGAAACTTAAGTATTAATGCAATCGCATTGGTGGCATTGGTACGAAACGAAGCACATTGTCGCCAGTTCAGCGCGTATGACACTTATGAAATCAGGGTTGCCAGTTTGGCGAGCTATCTTAAATGTTGGCATTGTTGTGATATTACGTAAGTACCTGACCTACTAAGTCCCCGACCAAAGAAACAACTATGTGTTTCCTCTGAAAAAGTTAGTTTGTAATGTTCTTTTAACTCATAGACAGAGGGCTGACTTGTTTTTTTAAAAAAAGTTAATGAAAGAAGCTGTAACAATGGATTATCTGCGAGGTTAACTCAACTCAACTCGGGTTTTCTTCCATCCAGCCAAATTGGCATTTTAAGCTAAAACAACACATCCAATACTTCAACTCAATACCAAACAGTACATAAATAGTCCATGAGATAGATTATAATGTAGATGATTATAGAGATTATAAGATGTTATGAACAAAATTGCCACATTAACTTTTTAACAGAAGCTTTTTGAGAGTTAGAAAATCTCGGAGAATTTCTCTTTGGCAAGTTTCGGAGGTTGCATCTCATTTCACATTACCCATTTATTCTTACCCTTTAGCTGTTGTCTTGTCTGTATATCCCATATTCATTTCTAACGTTTAAACTACTAAAAGTAGATTATTAAGAAAACCTGTTTGTAATTATTTCGATTAAATGACGTCCGGATTATAGTGAAATGACGTTCAGCAATGGGCTCAATTCATGATGTAACATAATAAAAACAAACACGTGTTTTCCATTGAATTCAAAACAAACATTAAACTAATTGTACTTGTTGTTATATTTGTAAAACTCAGATAAAATTTCAAATTTCATATTTGGTTAAAGATGTTTAAATGTTAGGGAAAAATTTCTTAAAAAGATTTTTTTAAATTTAAAAAAGTCGTTTTTTTATGCTTATACTTTTAAATAAAATGCATTTTGTATACATATGTACTTTTTAAGAGAAAGTTTCTGCAAAGAGCAAAACTTGGCAACACTGGAGCGCGTGAACTGATTAGCTGAAAACACAAGATAGGTTTTATCGTGTGACTATGACGTCACATGAGTTTTTGAATTGATTGGCTAAAATCACGAGGCCTTCACTATCATGTTGTGACTATGATGTCACATGAATTGAGCCCATTATAGCGAAATCTCCTCCTTAACCAACATAAGGATGAGGCCCCGCGAAAAGGCACATATCTCAAATGCTGTGCTTCCAGCGACGGCTTCAGAATCTTGGAGGCCCTGGGTCCAAAAAAAACTTAAGAATGTTTAGGCCCTGGGCCCCTATGCAAAAGTAGGCCCTACCTGAGATCTTAAAAAGTAGAGAGTATATAGCATGCTTTGTAAAATGCTCGTTCAAACGGTAATTTGAAACAAATTAATGCGCACGGCTCAACCAATGGCCGCATTTCGACTAATGGGCTTGATTCATGAAGTCACATGATAAAAACAAACACGTGTTTTCCATTGAATCCAAAACAAACATTAAACTAATTGTACTTGTTCTATTTGAAAAACGCAGATAAAATTTCAAATTTCATATTTGGTTAAAGATATTTAAATGTTAGAAAAAAAAAATTTCTTCAAAAAGTTTTTTTTAATTAAAAAAAAGTCGTATTTTATGCTTATACTTTTAAATAAAATGCATTTTGTATACATATGTACTTTTTAAGAGAAAGTTTCTGCTAAGAGCAAAACTTGGCAACACCGGAGTGCGTGAACTGATTAGCTGGAAACACAAGTAGTTTTTATCGTGTGACTATGACGTCACATGAGTTTTTGAATTGATTGGCTAGAATCACGTGGCTTTCACTATCATGTGACTATGACGTCACATGAATCAACCTCATTAAGGCTGTTTTCGGTAAAAGTACGAGAGCTCTAACTAAACGCGAAACACATTTTCAGGCAGAAAAATTACCCAATTTCCATGGAAATTTGCAATATTATAACTCATACCTCTGTTAACAATAAAGTTTTTTTAAAAATTTTAAAATATTCCGTGAATACTCTCTTTTTTGTTTTAATGCGTTAAGGCAAAGCCCATTTAACATTACGGTATAGGATAAAAAATGCGAAACACGTTTTATACCAGAAAAAATGAATCCACTCGGTTAAAAAAATGGGAAGTATGATAAAAATGCTGCTCTCTAAAGGATAGTGAAGCCAGAATATCATATTAATTTTTCATTTCTTTTCTATCTGAAAAAATGTTCCAAATGCAGGTCCTATTCTTTAACATTAACCGAAAAAAGCCTTAAGTTAAATGATTATTTATGGTGTTTGACCATGTTATGCCTAGGCCTAGATATGGACAACGGTCATCACATAATAATAGTCTTACCACTTTTGCCAATTGACATGCTGTTTGAATTTCCCTGGTTTTTGGAGAATATGTACGGGAATAATATTTGACCATTAAAATTATCCGGATCAGGATCTTATTAAGACAGAGTCCAGAACGAAACGTGGCCCCCCTGAGCGTAAAGTCCTGGGCCCGGGCCCAGTTAGCCCATGCCTTAAGACGTCCCTGAGTGCTTCTCAAACTTTCAGCATTTGTGACCCTGTTTTCAATCATAATCCCCCATTCAACAACAATTTATTGAATTCAATAATATACTTTGACGAAAAGCTACAATACGATTTTAATTATAAACCTTACAAATTATCAAGATAAGTATTAAGTTTTGTACATGACAAGCCTATGTGTAGGAGCCATTAGTAATTATTAAACTCGTTCTTATCTTAGTACTGTTAAAGGAATTATCAAATGCATTGAGCAGTACTGATACATTTATAAGCATATCATATCATTGTAAATGTGTATTTTATTTTTATTATGTCAGTATGTATTTTGTTTTGCCCTTCAGTAAAATAAAAAAAAGTAAGTGTACTTATGTACGCACGTAAGAAGTTATACTTCTTTGGCGTAACAAGATTAAAATCTTTCTAAAAATCTTTAGCAGGGCAAACTGGGCCAAGGACCAAAGGCGTTCACGAGCAGAGTTGAACGATACTAACCTTCAGTCAATCGGACCAGCCAAACCTGAGATAATCACGTTTTAAATAAATTTGAACACCCCCGCACGGGGACAACAGGGCCAATAACATGGGGCGTATCAGACTGTATCTGGGGATGAAGTGAACCGAATGTGACATCTGAGACCTCATATTGAATGTCTCGGCGGGAAGAATAGTTCCTGAGAAAATTAAGGCATTCGCCTGAAGAGCCCCCGAGTTATGGTCATTTTAAAATAATTAAAACATTTAAAACAATTAAATAAAATAGAAGAAGGACACCCAGCAACTCGAAACTGGGCCTGGTTGTGAGCAAACACAAGAGAAATGCATTAGAACCGGTCCGGAGTCTGTAGTTGCAAATGGGTGGTGCTAGCTCGGGAAAGGAAAGCGCAGTTAACTCCCCCCCGGAGGGGAATAACTGTGACGCAAATGGTCACGTACATCCCAACGATACACAGAGTAGTAGGTGATCCAAAAGTTTCATCCTCTATCTCTGTAATATCGTTACGGCAATCAAAATATCGAACCCCATAAGAAAAACATGGGGATTCTAATTTTAGTGATAACGCCTATTTCCTAAGCCCACTATCTACACACGAATTATAACAGATGAAACAGCTCAACGAGGAGAACCTATGGTCCAAGTTTTATTAACGAATCTCAAAATTCTCGGAGCTATGCGGGATTTTTAAAAAATTATAACTTTAAAATAATTTTAAAATGTTAAATATGGATAAAGAAATGGGGCTATGTGTTCCTGAAAAAATATATCTAGGATGCTCATAGGAAGAACAATCGAATCCAGCCGGTGCGGTCGACCAAGGTGGCATAGGATTCGAGATATTTCTGGGGAAGCCCTGTAGGGGGGAGGGAGCCAATTCCACGTAAAGCTCGTGCTAATACGAAAATATGGCGGACCTCCAAAAATCAAGTTCCAAGATCAATTCCTTAGGGGGGATGAAATCTTTTCCAGTCCCCATAGGATTAACATGGGAGCATGATATTTTAGTGTTTAAGCACTCCCCATGTCAAAACAATAAGAATGAAGCAGATGACTGGATGGGTCTCAACGAGTGAAACACTTGGTTCAATCCCCAAGTCCGAGACTCGAACAGGAGCCAAGATATTTAATTTAAGCAAATTTAAAAGTTTAAAAAAAATTTAAAAAACTATGGAAGAAATAGCCCTATGAGCATGAAATTATAATAACTGGAAGAGCATATAGAGAGGATTGAATAGCCAGGCCCTAATGGACGTGAGGCTCAGGTGTCGAGATATTGGCCAAAAAGCTGTAGGGAATGCACAGGTGGGGGATGCGTCCCACTGTAGGGTTTTTATAACGTAGTTATTATGATCCCCAAATATCAGTCCCTAGCGCAAAAAAGTGGCATGTTAAAATATTAAAACAACGGTGTGCTCGCGCGCATCGTTGTCGTAAAGGGTATCGCGTGCATCGTAAAATTACTCTCATCCTTCCAACCCCTTAAAAGAAGGGTAACTTCAAAAAGAAATATACGAATAGAAAAGGCTCTTATAATTTGCTACAATGTAATAAAGGTGTTTATGTTCATCGCAATGCTTTCGTAGTAAATACATCTATAATCATATACTTGCCGTTAGGTATTAAATAGGTAATAATATTTACTCCCTTTTGTTTTATGTCATGAAACCCATTTTAAGTTTAAATTTTCTATTCTTTTTTTTTTTAAATTTTTTGTAAGTATGTTTGGTTTTTAAAAACAAAAGTGTTCAAACAAAATCAGAAAGCTCCGTAGGCGAAGGACGATCTCTCCTACTAGTAGTGACGTCTAAAAACAGCGCAAAAACAAAGGTTCGCAGAACGGGGAGTATGCTCAGTGGTACATCATTCGACTGCTAATCGAGAAAGGGCCCGGGTTTAACAAGGTGCCCTCTTCAGGGAAGTGAAAGAAATATTTTTTGAGAATTTCGAAGGCGGGAACAATCTGTTCCGTTCTTTATATTCCTAGACAAAGCATTTTTTTTATCCGTTCCAAGGGAATGCAAGCAATGTTCCCCGGTTCAAACCCCGGGGGCCCCATCTTTAGAGAAGTGAAAAGAAATATTTTTTGAGAATTTCGAAAGGGAGGAATATCTGCCCCGTTCTGTATGTTTCCTAGACAAAGCATTTTCGTATCCGTTCTACAGAACGCAAAACAAAAAGGGTTTCCCCTGACGCGGGGCATAGCTCAGTGGTAGAGCATTCGACTGTAGATCGGGAGATCCTTGGTTCAAACCCGTGTGTCCTCTTCTTCGGGAAGTGAAGCAAATATTTTTTTTTTTTTAAATTTGAAGGCGAAAATTATATGTCCCGCTCTGTTTATTTTTAGACAAAGCATTTTCGTATCCGTTCCTATGGATCAAAGCAAAAGGTTAGCTGCTGTGGGGGTATAGCTGTGGGGGTATAGCATTCGACTGCAGATCCAGTGGTCCTCGGTTCAGAACCGGGTGTCTTTTTCTTAGGGAGTGAAGAAATGGTTTTTTAATTTCGAAGGCGGGAATGATCTGTCCCTTTCTGTATATTTCTAGATAAAGCATTTTCGTATCCGTTCCTACGGAACGCAAGGCAAAGGTTCGCTAACACGGGGTGTGTAGTTCAGTGGTAAGGTATTCGACTGCAGTTTGAGAGGTCTCCGGTTCAATTCCGGATGTCCTCTTCTTCAGGGAAGTGAAGATAAATATTTTCCGGAGAATTTTGAAGGTGGCAATGATCTGTCCCTTTCTGTATATTTCTAGACAAAGCACAATTTCGCATCCGTGACGGTGTGCGCGCGCATCGTAAAAATTCACCCTCATCCTATTTCTCTAACTCTCCAAAAGAAGGATAACTTCAAAAAATTTCTAAATAATCTTTTATTTTTTCGATATGCTCGCCCCCACACACGGGTTATCACGCACCCAAGGGGAGCGCATCCCACAGTTTAAGAAATGCTGCTCTAATAGAAATAAAATGGAACTAACCAGGCGCAATTGAAAAACTTTTGAATTGTAAATATTTGGCTAGTTGTTTCTTCCTGACTGATGTAACCTCAGGCAATGGTCCATCCCCAACTCGCGGACCAGCACCGGTGCATGGATCAAATGGTACTGGGCCACCCAAGGAAAAATAAATTATTTATACATTATTTACTGTGGTGTAATTCTGTCGGGGTTGTGCTACTCCCCACAGACGAAAGATTAACAAGGAGCTGAGAGACGTTACCTAAAGCCGCACCAATACCACGCATGCGAAAAATATCGTGATATCCGCGAGGGGTATAAAACATAAAAAATCAACGTCCTCCTACCCTCCTTCAGTAGGCCGTGGCAAAATTATCAATCTTCTACCAGTCCGTGACAGTAAAAAGATTGGGGAGCACAGCTCTAAGGCATAGCTTAGGCTAGCTTTATGAGAAATCCAACTTTGAGTGTAAAGAAGCACACACACAAGCGCTTTTCTTACCTCACTCTATAAGCTTTTTTTAAGCTATACTTCTTTTGGGGCGTTAGAAAAATAGGATGAGGGTAAATTTTTTCAATACGCGCGCACCCCGTCACGGATGCAAAAATCCTTTATCTAGAAATATACAGAACAGGACAAATCATTCCCGCCATCGAAATTCTCAGAAAAATATTTCTCTTCACTTCCCTGAAGAAGGGGGCACGTGAGTTTGAACCGGAGACCTCTCGATCTGCAGCCGAATGCACTACCACTGAGCTATACACCCGCGTCAGCGAACCTCTGCTTTGTGTTCCGACGGAACGGATACGAAAATGCTTTGATTAGAAATATGCAGAATGGGACAGATCATTCCCGCCTTCGAATTTCTCAAAAAAATATTTCTCCACTTCCTGAAGAAGGGAGCATCCGGGTTTGAACCGAGGACCTCTCGATCTACCACTGAGCTATACCCCCGCTTCAGCGAACCTTTGTTTTGCGTTCCGTCGGAACGGATACGAAAATGCTTTGTCTAGAAATATGCAGAACGGGACAGATCATTCCCACCTTCGACCCCCTCCCCATATTATTGGTCCTATTGTTCCATTGTGGGGGTGTTTAAATTTATTTAAATAGTGATTATCTCAGACGTGGCAGGTCCGATTGACTAAAGGTTAGTATCGTTCAACTCTGCTCGTGACCGCCTTCGTCCTTGGCCCAGCTTGCCCTGCTAAAGATTTTTAGAAAGATTGTAATCTTGTTACGATAAAGAATAACAACTTCTTACGTGCGTACATAAGTACACACACACACACACTTTTTTTTTCAGTTCTTACTATTATCTCGCACTCTCTCTATATATATTTATACATTTATTTTGTTCAAAAATACAATAATTTCTATTCATCCAATCAAGTTCAAATAATTTTTTTTAAACTTGTACTGGATGACACTTGATTTTAATACAGTTTTTTCAAATATTCATTAATTAAATTGATTACCGGTTTTCTCGACGCCAACTTAGATTCGTCTCCATAGTTGTAACAACGTTAAAACAATGACAAAAGTTGGCGTCGAAAGCCGGTTTTTCAGCCAAACAACCCAAACCGAGTGTGCATTGTTACAACAATGAGGACAAATCATGTTCTTTTTTTCAATTCCTACTATTATTTCACTCTCGCCATGTATATATTTATTTATTTATATATCCTGCCCAAATTTTTAATCGTTAACAAAATACTTTCAATGCATCCATTCAAAGTAGGAATTGACTTTAAAAAAATTTTTTATATATGACTTGTTCTATTAGAAAGATCATTTTGGCATTTTCCCTTCAAAACATAGCTCCAATACTTTTTTTTTATAAAACAATGTCCAGAAACTTCGGATCACCTGTTGGCCACATATTTCAATTACTAGGGGGGAGGGGACAGTCCACATATGTTCAAATTGTCACTTTTCGAAAAAATCGAAAATTTTGAGAATCATTTTTTTCCCCGACTAAGGGCGTAAGCCGTGAAAAAGAAAGTTTGAAGATCTCTATTCCAACATGAAACCAAGACAAAGACCGAGGAAAATCTCAAAGACCTTGCATTGTCATATACTATCTCTTCTTTTGATACTTAATTAAATGAAAAGATTTCTTTTTTAGTTTGATTCTTGAAATATTGTAAGTCGTAAGCTAATGTTATAAAAGAAGCAAAAGATATAAAATATTGTGTTTGCAACCAGTAAAGCTCTTTGAAAATTAAAGTACCCACATCTGTTTTTTTTTCTCCTGATGTTTGAAAATATTTACCTGACAATTTTTAGTGATTCCGCAGCAAGCTATTAGATCTCTAAAGTAATATTTACACGTACTTACAGAACTAAATAGAAAAGAAAAAAAAACAGGGTGAGAGAAAAAGAGAGAAAATGCGTATTCAATACAGTACAATTGAAAGTGTTTAAGCGATTAAAAGAAAAGTTTTCGTTGCGCTCATTGCGAAATCACCATAGTAACGTATTATAAAATATCTATAAAAATTACCACCATTTTTAGAATTAGATAATATATATATATAAATAGAATTTTTAAAAATAAGAATTCTGTTAACAATCAAGATGTTATAAAAAATGTGTGATTAAATGTATATTTTTTAAATCTAAATCGTAACATAGAACTGATAAAATTAGAGATTCCCGCTCAAAGTTATCACGAGCGGCGATAACTTATATCTACTTTAATCTAAAAGAGTTTTTATCAGTAGTTTCCGTTTCAAAAAGTAAGTAAATAATCCTTCTTTTTTTTTAATCTTATTTTATCAGATTGCGTTTCATGTAATTAAAGACATTTTACAGTCCCCAAATTTAAAAGGAATTGCTGAAATTACGATAACAATATAACGTTCGATAATTCTCAAAATGGCGGGAAAAATTAATTTAAATATTCTATGTAATACATCTATTTATGTCATGTGATGGAATATTTTAGTATATTACATACAAAAATATGTGATATTCTAAATAAAGCATTTTCATTTAATTTTTGATTTTTTTTCAAACGATGAGAACAAATGCTACTCTTGTATTGTTTCGAATTTTGTATTTTTAACTATCCAAGGTGAACTTTCACAGCAAATTTTTTATATAAAAGAAACACTTATTAATATTGTAGCTTCGAAAAATAATTTATAATAACAAAATTTGTAATTTTACGTTCGATAGTTAAAAAAAATTTTCTTTTAAAGATTGATAGCTTTTTGGAATAAAATAGTTGGTATTCGATTTGTGAAACCACTTTTTGTCGAGACTATTGTTTAATTCATGCTAGCTGGTATACACGTTCTTCGTACCGGTGAACTAAAAAATTAAACAATACAAATTGAAGCAGCATTTCTCAAACTGTGGGGCGTGATAACTCTGCAAGGGGGGCGCGAGCATATTGAAAAGTCGTAAACAAAAGATTTAAAAAAAATTATTACCGTAAATTCCGGCAGATAACGCGCACTTTTAACACAAAAAATGAGGTCGAAGTTTAGGGGTGCGCGTTATACGCCGGGTCTAAAAAAATGATAGTGTCAAAAATAAGAAAAATTAGACTCTTACATTGATCGGACTATTGTCTATAGTTGAAAGAAACGACTTACCTAATGAAATTAAAAGATTCTGATTCTAAAAATATACTATTTTTCAAAATTATGGGATAATACCTCGAACAAAAATGGCTTAAAAACATACCAGCATTGTACACGCACATTTGTCGTTCTTTCGTAAAAATGGGGATGCGCGTTATACGGCGAATATACCTAAAAATTAAAAAAATACAACCTGAAAGTATGGGTGTGCGTTATACGCCGGATTCTACGGTAATTTACTGAAAGTAAACAAACAAAATACATTCTGACACTGATATAAAAAAACTTATAAATGTATCAGTACTGCACATTGCATTTTTTAATTAATTTAATAATACTATAAACACAAGTTTAATAGTTATAACCCCTTGGGCTTATCATATATAAAATTATGTTCAAAAATTAACAATTATCTTGATTATTTGTATGGTTTATAATTAATCCCTTAAATGCCGATAAAAAGTTGCTCAATTCGCTCCCCTATGCCAGTGGTGCGCAAACTTTTTTCGACTGCGACCCCTTTTGTAGAGAGAAAATTTTTGGCGACCCCTAAAATAAATGTTCACAAATACCATGTAAATAGGCGCATTTCTTTCGTTTTATCGAATAAAAAGTAATCATTTCTGACACATATTAATATTATTTATAATTTAAAGAAAATATTTTTTGTATAACACATAAAAATCAGTAAATTGCCTTTTAATTAGATGTGTGTGGCTGCAAGTTTCTGATTATCTCATCGATGTTCGGATGTATGTTGCTAATTGCAATTCGCATATCATCTTCAGGGTTCAAACGAGAGCGGTATTTAGTTTTTATTGAAAATAGTTTGCTAAATCCAGTTTCACATAAATACGTTGATGCAAATTGTATTAGTAACCTGATGGCATTCTTGCATAGAACGAGATTTTGCTTTTCCACGGATAGCCAACATTTTTCGCAAGGCTGAGTCTTAAATTGATTTCGAAGAGTATAATCACTAATCAAAACTGTCAATTGCTCTTTCTCACTAATTTGAAGATTTGAACTGCATATGTCGTGGGAAAATGGATCACGAATCCAACCAAGATCGTTTACAGGAAAATCCTCGAATCTTCTTGAAAAATTTTCTCTTAACTTTTCAATGTGATTGGAAATGATGTTTTTAAATGTAAATATATCTATATTATTTTCCTTGATAAAATCGTTAAAGCAAGAGAACATGTCGGTGTTATTTTTATTCAGTTCAGTTTGCCAGAGCCTAAGCTTATTTGTAAAAGCTTGAATTTTACTGGCTGAAGTTATGATAGCTGAATTCTCACCCTTTTTCGAAAATATCAACTAAATAGCTCAGCTTTCCTAGCCAAACTTCATTGATATAATAACTTGCCAATCTATGTTTCTTTTCGCTTAAAAACATGTACACTTCATTTCTCAAATCAAATATCCGTCGTAGTATTTTCCCACGTGAGAGCCATCTGACTTCGGTGTGTAACAGTAATCTCTCATACGTTGAGCCCATCTCATTGCAAAGCATTGAAAAGAGACGGCTGTTAAAACTGTTCCATTTAATGTAGTTAATTGAACTAACAGCATCTTGTAATACGTTGTGCAACTCTTCATCCATCTCTTTTGCAACAAGAGCTTGCTGATGAATCATGCAGTGATTAAATACCATATGAGGCGCCACTTTCTGGATTAAGCCTCTGAGCCCTTTGTTCGAACCTGTTAATGCTGCAGCACTATCAGTACAAACCGCAACACAGTTTGCCTAGGTAAGGGACTTTGCTTCAAAGTATTCATTTATTACTTCGAATATTTTTTCTCCAGTTGTTTTTCCTTCCAAACTTTTGCAACATAAAACGTTTCTGTTATATCTTCATTAAAAATAAATCTAACGTAAATAATTAGTTGTGACATTTTAGTAATATCGGTAGTCTCGTCCAGTTGTAAAGAAAATACAGATGAATTTTGTATGCCTTTTATGACTTCTGGCTCGATATTTCGCAAATCCGCCGAGACACGGTATTTCTTGATAATGGTATTGTTTTTAGTTCATTTCCATGTTTATCGCCATGCATAATTGATGTCATCTTAGTTGCTGCAGGAAGGATAAGGGATTCTCCAATTGTATGGGGTTTCATTGTTTTTCCTATTAGATAAGAAACTTCTAAAGAAGCTCGCAATGATTTCTGAGGTATTGTTGTAAATTTCTTTAGATTTGCACTTTGAATTTTCAGATTTTCAGCTCGTCTTTGAAAAAAATCGGCATGTTTATTTTGAAGTTTTTTATGTTTAGTTTCCAGATGCCTTTTTAATTTAGCTGGTTTAATGATCTCATTTGCTAATTTTTCATTGCAAATGACACATATCGGGCGTTCTTCATCATCAACAACACAAAATGTAAAACCATACTTAATAAATTCCTCATTGTATTTTCTTATTTTTTTCTTAGTTCAGAATTTTGAGACTCCTCATCAGTATTTGTTCGTTTGTTAGCTGAAGATGTACCTGGTGTACATATTACCCATTTATCCATTATGTATATAGGGGTTAAATTTTTTTAACTAAAACAGATAAGAAAAAAAATTTATCATTTTTTTCGAGAAATTTAATAAAATTAACAGAGATCTTTCTCTAATGTTAGCACATACCTGATAACAGCAAAGCCCGATAAAAATATAAAAAATCATAATTACACAACGTCACATGATAAAACTCGAGGAGAAACTAAAAGAATTGCAGGCCAACTGCTACATTCTACAACTTTACATGGAAACGCGCAGTAAAACATTCAGCGATAATTTTTGGTCGTTTGGTTGGTCCAAGATGTCTACAAGATGGCTCCCACAGCCCTTGATCACCACTCCATCTCGTACGGTGCTCATGCTCAGTGCGCACCGTTCGACACAGTACGTATAACATCAATACGTCGGACAAATAGGCGCTTTTCAGTAAAACTGGCGAATTACCGCGAAGAGGGCGTCATCTACCGAAAAACTTGCGTCTTCACACTTTACATACATTACGCATTACGATCAAAGAAAGAACGAACAGCAGGAAATTGCAATTAAACAGTAAGTGACGGCGTTTCACTCTTTATATGTACACTGTATGGTATGCAGCATGCAGGCATAATGCATTTCATTAAAATTTGGCGACCCCAAAAAAACTTCTGGCGACCCCTAGTTTGCGCACCTCTGCCCTATGCCACCGTTTTAAGGGGGGGGGGAGAGAAAAGGAATAAATAAGCAAAAATCCTCTCTGAGAAAAGTAAATACTTCACAAATACTGTCAAGGTCCTTTTATTACAATCCAAAACCTTCGGAATAATTTTATGGATAGCAATGCATGGAAAAGATCGTTATTTGAAAAGACGTATAAGTACGTCTGGGGTAATTGTCGCTTTGGGTGAGCGAGGCGTTTATATACGTCGGTGTCACTAAATAGGTTAAAGTCGTATCGTAGCTTTAGCGTCAAAGCAGGTTATTATTGAATTCAATATATTGTTATTGTAAGAAAGGGGGCAGCGATGAAAATTATGATTGAATATTGGGTCGCAAATATTGAAAGTTTGAGAAGCACTGGATTGAAGGATAAAGAAGTTTTTAATGAGTTAATTTTACGTGAATTACAAATTAAACAAAAAAAAGCATTTTGCATATCTCAGTTGAACAAAAAACCCTTATTTGTTAAATTTTAAGTCTGTCGATCTAGCTAAAAAAAAAGCAGTTTTTTTTATTCATAACTCCCCATAACTCTCTTGTAGCTCGATTTTTGAAAACACCTTCCTAAGCTGATCTCTGCTCAGCAAACGTAACACATTGTTACACATTTTGTGTCATGAACGCTTAAAATAGTGTAAATAATTTATATATGGATGTGTAATACGTTAATATTACTTTCTGTTGTATTTATTTTTTTAATTTGTAATATTCGCAAGCAACGCCGTTCCTTATATTATAATGACGATTAAATGGAATCATAGCGAAATGTTGGCGATAGAACCAAGTTGGTGACCATGTGGGCAACTTGGCGATTGATGGAACGGTACAGAAATTGATATGTTATAGCGCCACCTGGTGGGGACCTGCAACAAAGAGGATAGCCACAAAACCTTCTCCATAAAAAATACGTATACATGTCAATTTTCATAGTGATCGGCTGAACGGTGTTAGAGTTATGCAATTTCATATATACAAACATCCATTTTTATATAGAGAGATGATACACTATCATGAATTAAACAATAGCGCAATCATGATATTGAAAATGCTAAAATTGAGCAAACATATCTTTTAGTAATGTATTCGATTTACGGAATAAGGTTGTTAAATTTGAACGTAGAGCCATTTGTGTATTTTAATTAGCACACTTCTTAGCAATGTATTGCTTAGTGAATTTTGAAGGATTAAAATAATCATTTTTTAGGAAACATATTGATAAATTTTGAAATTATATTTTGTTGGGAACCGTCATTAGTTATAAGCTTCGTTTCGTGTCTAATCAATAAATGTATTGAAAAAAGTCACAATAAAACACTGGAACAATTTTCAAAAAATCTTCCAAATTTTTCTCGTTTTATTTTTCAAAGTAACAGGAGTTATGCCGCTATAAGATTTGAAATAAAGAAGATCTGTGCCTTTAAGCAGTTTTGAAATCTTTTTAAGGAGTTCAAAGTAGCTTTTCTCAAAATCTGCTACATGTACATGCTTGAAGTTTTTCATACAATTAAAGTACACCTTTCTCATTATACTGAAATGACCTTTTAGCTAATTTCGAATTTTTCAATAATTTATGAAATATTTCATTAAACATTGCGAAATTTGACCCATTTTTCACATAAAAAATTTGTAAATAATAAATTTTTGAGTTTTTTACAAAAATATATCATAAATAGCCATCATTATAAATATATCATAAGAAATTTACATACTTATGATCATTAGTTTCTCAGAAAAGGTACATCGAACATCAAAATTTACATTTTGAGATAAATTGATTTTAAAGTATACAGTGAGATAAGAAAATAAAAGGATCAATTTACAATAAAAGATACATGTTTTGGTTTACATCAAGCGTTCAACTTTTAAGCAAAAACGAAGTACTTCGTTTACATTTTTCGCCCTTCAAATGGGCGTGGCCCAGTTTCAACGATTATTTAAAAATAGTTTTTAAGGGCTTCTAATTACCCTAGAGGTTATAGTAAGGTATTTTTAGAAAGGCTAAAATCTATACAATTTAAAATGTAAAAATCTGAAACTGTCAAAAAAATGAGATTTTAGCTTTCCAACACCTCTCTTAAGCTTTTAACAGTATCTTTTATGAAGATTTTTATAAAATTTTAATACTCAAAATGAAAACTTAAATTGATCTAGGGTAACTAAAACAATATAATCTTTCGGAACAGTCAACAAATAGAATGCTTAAAATAAATATAATTGAGCTGATATCAATCTGTAAATGAAATTTCCGAAAGTCTTGTAATGATTCTAAATTTGTTGATAAAAGAATCACATTTCTAACCTTAAAAGAAAAAATACTTAATATTAATAAACTTTGAAAATAAAATGAGACACACACACAGAACAATTTTGTTTCTTTTTGATAAACAAGTAATATAATCGGAAATAAGAATATTTTACGTTGTGCGTAATTATGCAATGTCCATAGCCTAAATTCGAAATGAAAAAGAATATGAAACCATAAAAACTGAATTCAAATAAATTCAAATATTTATCATGTGATTTATTTATACAATCGATATCTGTGTATGATACATATATGGCAACATATTTTGCAAACATTTTTTGGGGGGAGGGGGGACTTCTACAGAAATAGCTAATAGAGCTTTTATAAAAATATATTTAATTTTTTTTAAAATAGCAAATAAGCCTTAATTTATATAAGAAATAACGAATAAGAATAATAGCAGTAAAATGAACATTATCCATGTTTCTCGTAAGAAATCAATTTAGTAATAAATGCACAAGTCAAATTAATTTTGGAGATTTTTCGGAAGAAAAATATCTCAATCAATATTATATTTGTGGTTCATGTTGCCTAAACAGTAGGTCTTCTCCTTGGTTTTAATACTCTCAAAAGAGGTTCTGTCAATCGATGTTCTGGATCAAGCTAAAAAAAAAAAAAATTTAAATAATAATTAGAACTAAAAAAAGTTATCCTTTATAAGGTATTAATCTTTTGAAAGCATAATTAATTATTCTAAAAAGTATTGATTAGATACGAAAATCAATTGTCTTTAAAATATTTGAAGTATTGCTTTCTTTTTTTTTAATAGTTGACAAAATATCGTGTTGGCGGCATTACATGAAACGAAGCGCATGGTTGCCAACACTTTCGAATTCGTGGTTGCCAACTTGGCGAATTATCTTGAACGTTGACATTGTTGTGATAATACGTAAGTACCCATATTTTTAAGTGATGAGTTGATCATTATATATATATATATATATCGAACATGAATATCAGAAAAATGACTTCACGTAACAATTGTTCTAATTTTTCTACAAGTAATTTTTAACACTTGCCAAAGATTAAATCAACGCTAAAGATTAATTTTGGAAACTGTGATAAAAAAAAATTCACAAACAGAAAAAATAAAATAAAAAAATTGGTACTTACGTGTTAGCCCGTCAACCAATGAATTGGTGAAAATTCTGAAGAATTTGCGCATCTTATAAACAAGGGGTAGATATGTATTATACTGCCAACCATTTTCGACAAACCAAAAGGCATCCTCAATTTAAGAAATGTCGTTAAATCCTGTCATCGTTATTATTACCGCGCTCTAAAATGCATGGGAATGATTTCCACTATGGGCTGTATATCTCGGCATTTGGCGACGTCTTTTGATTTGGCAAAATTGGTCGATGATATAATTCGTAAGTACCAAAAAACGGTTTTTGCATTTGAGCAAGCACAAAAACATTTTATCCTTGATTGGCTAATTTATATTACGGATGCCGGTTTGTTTTTGTCACCAAATTGATTGCTAGGTTCACCAAGCTAGCTACCCTTTCTTTTATGCGCATACCTAGTAACCGATAGTACCATTATCTCTGGAAGTCCTAATCGCCATTTTGGGCACAATTTCAAAAATCGTCGCCAAGCAGGTCACTAAAATAAGATTTTACACAATAAGATTACCTTTCTCAGCTCGTAATGATGTCTATGCCAATATGAAAGCATCGGGCGACTTATATCATATTCCGGAAAAACACTTCTTGAAGAAGAATTAGTTTCTTCGCGTTCCTCGTCTGGCGATCCGTTTCTGTTTCCTGAATTAATATTCGTTACTTGGTTTAGCTGAGAACGTTTCGCTTCGGCAAAAATTGAGTTCGAACTTTCCTCTTTTAGCTTTCTGTACTTCCATTCGTGGCATTTGTTTCTGAAAATAACGTTTCAAAATATGAAAATCTATACACAGTATGCTTCTAACAGGGCCGGCTCTAGTAGTTTTGCCGCCCCGGACAAAACAAGAAAATGCCGCCCCTCTCTCTCTCTAAAGCAAAAAGTTATTAATAAAAAAGATGAATTGTTCACATAGATACACATCTATAAAGCTAGAATAATTTTTGCGAACAAAAAGGCAGCTTAACAACTATATATACTTGTTGTGTCTGGTGAATTCCAATTTCTTCCTGCTTTAGCACTGTAGGTTTTAGTACTTCTTCACTTTTATTTTATATTACTATATTACTATATATATATATATATATAAATCTATATATATATATTTAAATCTGTATTAGGGTATAGAGAGAGAGAGAGAGAGAGAGAATCTGGCAACAAATTGAATGTTTCCACTCAGATTTAGCGCGGGCTTTGCATTTGTAAGTGCAATTTTTAGGTAAGTTACCTCTATCTTGTAATGGATTTAGATATTTCTATCTATTATTTCCTATTGGTTTTTTGCTCAGTGTTATTTAAAAAAAAGGGGAAGGTTGGCTGGCCAAAAACATGTTCAACCCCACTTTTATATAATTTAATTTTTATATAATAACTGTCCTAAGTCAGTAATGTTCATAGCACTGCAGCATCCATTTTATATTTATTATCTCGATTACTCTTTTGTCCTTCATTGTGTGATTTTCCTGCTGTCTATGTGTTTGTCGAGTGTTATTGTTTGGATGTGATCTCTTGTTAGTAGAGAATTGACCTATATATATATATATATATATATATATATATTATTTTCAGTCTTAAAAGGTTCAAAATAATTCGAAATTAAGGTATCCGACTACGTTCGGAACCGTGATTTTGCAAAAGCCCATAAATGGATAATATTTATGATATTTAGTGTCACTTAGATTAGAAAATGTATATAAAATTGTTTTAAGAATATTATTACAATGAAAAATTATTTACGTACAATATTTTGATAAAAAATGAGCATAGATGACCCATTTTCAAAATGTTCTCCTTTTCTGAAAAATGCTTCTCTTATAATAATATTTTGCATGTATATAGCTCAGACCCCTGTACAGAGGCTCAACTAGAAATTTTGAAATATTTATCTTAGAAGTGGGTTTATCCATGTTTTTCGATAACATAGGGGAGAAATTTTAAGAAAAAAACGCCGATAATTATTTCAAATGGTTGTAACTGTAAATAATGTGAATTTTTCAAAAATCATAGTTGAGCCTCTGTGCATAGGTCAGAGCTATATAAAGACAAAATATTATTATAATAGAAGCATTTTTCACAAAAGGAGAACATTTTGAAAAAAGGTTATTCTAAGTTAATTTTTTGCCGGAATATTGTATTTAAATAATTTTTTTTTGTCAAAATGTCCTTAAAACAATATTATACATGTATTCTAATCTAAGTGACACTAAATATCATGAAAATTATCCGTTTATGGGCTTTTTTTAAAATTACAGTTCTGAACGTAGTCGGATACCTTAAGAACAAAATTATCTGTTATTATTTGAAACGAGTAAAATGTAAGAGAAAGAATCGCCCATTTCAGCAGGTCAATTTCTTCGAAAACCAATCTACTGATGGTGGGGATCACAACTTTTATTTTAACTTATAGTAACTACACTCGAGACTAATATGAAACATCTCATGTGGCTCTCTTTTTAGCAGAAATTCTGATTTCCCTTGTCCCCTTTTGGATAGCTGGCACCGGACATCGTATGGGTAAAAGGAATGTCTGTTGTGACCTCATTCCGGGCTTGGAAGAAAGTTACTAGTGAAAGATGTGTAAACATATCAAATTTTATGATTTAACATATACTCCCGCCTCGAGCTCTTCAAGTTTCAACAGTAAAGAAAACTGGTATTAAACATATAGAGAACAAAACAAGGAAATAATATATGTTAAATAATATACCAAATTCTCACCCAATAATATTTCAGAAAATATATAAAATTTTTTGTAACAAAAAAAAATATATTTCTCAAATTCGATCAAAATGAGGCCCTTAAAATTTGCCGCCCCGGACAAAAGTCCGGTTTGTCCGGCCCTAGAGCCACCCCTGCTTCTAAGAAAGTCTTCCAATGCCCAATATGATTTCCTTAAACAAAAGAATGTTTAAAGAACTGCTGATAATACGTAAAAGGAATATAAAGGCATAATATTTCTGCATACTACCGTAATGGTATTCATATCCAATATAACTACAAAAATTTAAGTCACCAAGTGACGACAAACTCGCATAGTATTCTCAAAATGCCAAATTGCTAGAAAATTCACTTTATTTCATTGGATCCTTTTTAGTGCATACTTAAATTTATCGCCAACTTTGAGAATTATTGTCACGTATATATATAAGATAGTTGTCCAATACAGAAAAGATGAGCTATTGGGGCAAATTTGAACCATGTTGTTTCGCTGTTACCAAAAAGGTGTGAAGTAAACTATAAGATTTCTGTGCTTCGTTTGGTAACTATGTATTATTCGAGCTTTTATTTAAATAAAAAAAAGTGTTACCAAATTAAAGTACGTTGCCGAAAGCTGTCATTATTTCCATGCATGCATCTTCGATATTAATCCTTGACAAATAAACTGACAAGATTTAGAAAAATTAAATACTTTATTTATTTATTTTTTGACAAAAAGAAGGTACATTCATAAACGCATTTTTTTATGGAATGAATTGTGTTTTTAGAAATACACCGTTGTTTTTTGTTTTTTTCGTGAAAGATAAATCCCAATTTTATCATTTTTTACAACAAAATAAGAAAAGAATAACTTTAAAAAATAATAACAAGGTTTTCTGGCACATCTGATCAAAATAATTATATTTAAATACTAGCAAGAGCATTGAAATATATAAAAATGATTTATTTTTGAAGTATAAGTGAACAAGATTATTGGATACTTTTCCATTTCGCCGGCTCAAATCTCGCAAAGCAAACTTTATTGGTGACAACACATAGTATACACATAAAAAGTTAATAAATGTTAATGCCATAGGCCTTTCTGAATACTTTTACTGCGATAGGTTGAAAGGCTACTAATAAGACAAGGCCGTGATTTGTTTTGAAAATGGGGCGGTACCAATTGGAATATTCCATTCGGCATCCGTTATATTATTTTTGAGTACTTATGTATTATCGTAACACACTTGCCAACTCTATTAATAACTCACCAAATTGGCAACCCGATTTCTTAAGTGTTGTACACGCTTAATTGGCCTCCATGTACTTCGTTTCGTATAATGTCACCAAAAGGTTGCGATAATACGTGAGTACTGTGGCGTGCCTCGGCACCCACCTAATTCCTTTTCTGGCCAACCCGGCGGGGCAGGGAAGTAAACTGATTTGAACGGACACTGGTTTTAAATTTCCTTCGACTCGCACGAGGAAAGACGTGCCCCCCCCCTTTATTCAATTTCCATGTTTCAACCTAAGTATTGTAATTCGTATAATATTTTATAATGCTGCAAATTAAAAATATGTTTAACCTTTTATCATTCATTTTTATTATTTATATGGCGTGTAATAAACCTTAAATAGATTCTCACTTCACGCCATAAGTACCAATACGAGGGAATGGTTTTCCAAAAAAGGATGCATATCACGGCATTTGATGATGTCTTGATTTGATAAAATTGTTCGACACTATAATACATAAGTACCCTTTAATTCTATTATTGCCAATTTTGTTAAGATCTGTTTTTAAGCAGATATATGAAAATACGATTTGATACTTTTCGATTAGAAAAATGGTCACTCTCCACCACCCTTTCAATGAAGACACATAAAATATTCCCATATTAAAATTACTCATTTTTAGTTTTTACTATTTAAGTACGTACTAACGTATTATCGCAACCTATTGGCGGCATTATACGAAGCGAAGTACATGGGTGCCAATTCAGCGCGTACGACACATAGGAAATCGGTTTGCCAATTTGGAGATTGTTGCGATAATACGTAAGTACCCTATTTATACTGAATTATTAAAATATACAAAGAAAATAACAGGGAAAGATTGTAGTTGATGTATCCTCTTGGTTGGATCCTACTTTAGTGCACCACTTAGCGATTTTTTTTTGTCTTGTTTCCTAAGTGATGATAAGTTTTTTAAACAAATAACCCTTCTTTTTATGAGCAGAACTAGGGATGGATAGTTTTACTTTCTTTGGCAACCTTGTCTGGGTCATTTTGATGGAATTTCAAAAATCGTTGTCAAGCATGTTACCAAAATAGAACTTTGCCCTCGGAAATTGATAGCAATATAAACATTACTCCTTTTCAAGCAATGATGACAATAACTCGCCAAGGTGAGGATGAATAAAGTTATGCTATAAAATAGGATCAGACCTACAGTTTGATAATATTTCCTCATATTATTCCGAGGTCTTAAAAATATGTTTTGAAAGCAAGAAACTGTGCTTATAAAAGACTTATAATTAGACTTACTAACATGTGTTATAGTTTTAAAAAAGTACTTCAATTTTTTCCATCAGTATGTTATGAAATTGCTTTCTACGGAGACAAGAATTAAAAATAATAATTCATACCTGTACGTTTCCCGTAAATTCATTTCGTAAATATTCCAGTTTATTTGTATTAGAAGTAATTGTTTTCAATATTTATATAAAATAGAGATAGCTGTTATCAAATAAGAAATGATAAACAAATTCGCGAGATATTAACACAAACGTCCGAGACTTCCTACATTTTTTATTGCACCTTTTTATCAATTATTTATTTATTTATCTATTATGAAAAAAGAGCTTAATACAGGATTCTCATTCATCTATTTCCTACGAGTCTTTTTATTAACAAATTTTGGAGTTCCTGAAAGGCCCCTTTTAGATTCATTTATATATGTTTCAAGGTCTAGCATCTTTAACTCTTATTTTGTAGGGCCTCTAAAATCTTTGGGCTTAATGAAAAGATTAAAAGAAATGTTTAAAATTGAAATAGTGAAAGCTTTTACCTTGGCAAAAGATTCATCTGTCAAGTTATTTTGATGAATTGAGTACATAAATTGGCACCTTTTTTTTTTTTTTTTGCAAAAATAGAATGTTTAGTACAAATAAAATATACTTAGAAGTTCAAAATTGATACTTCGAACTACATGCATAAAAATTGTTAAGGTTTTGTAGCAACTGCATATTCGATTGAGGTGGCTGCCTCACAGCCTGAGAGTGGTAAAGTTCACTACTAGTAGAGCATTATTTTCTAAAAAAAATAAATAAAAATGTGAATACCTGTAAGTAGTTAAGTAATTCAGTTTTGTGTGGTACAACTGGAAAAACTTTTCCAAGCGCAAAACCAATCATTACACTAGAATCGTGTTTCCTTCCTTATCTTTTTTCCATTGGCATCCTTTTTTGAACAACAAACTTTGCACTATCTTAAAGGTTCATGTTTCGCAGGAGCAGGAGGAGTATGGTATATAAAATGTCGTTCCCTAAGACGGGGAGAGTTATCTTACGAATGTGGTCTGCCAGGATTTTTTTGTCTAGAAGGTGCATCATCATATTTATGTAAAAGCTCTTCGACAACTTGGATTCGAAATTCTAAAAATGTAATACGCTTCCCATCTACATTTTTATAGCACAAAAATGAGTTTCAGAGTACATTGTTTAGTACAAGTAAAACTATCTTTTAATAATATTTTTTCTGGCGTTTTCGGATTGTCGGATGAAAGGATATTTCCTGATAGCAGCGATCTACACTCCTCATCAGGGCTGGCTCTAGCAGTTTTGCCGTCACGGACAAAAATGGAAAATGCCGCCCCTCTCTATATACATTTTATTTAAGGTCTTAAAAAATTCAAAATAATTTGAAATTAAGGATATAATTACTTGTTATAATTTCAAACGAGTGAAATGAATGAGAAGGAATTGTCTATTTAAGTACGCCAATTTCTTCGAAAAATAGTCTACTAATGGTGGGAATCACAAGCATTTGTTTTAACTTATAGTAACTACACTCAAGACTAAAATAAAACATCTTCTGTGACTCTCTATCTACCATGATCTCTTTTTACTCTTGTTGCTTTTTGGGTATCTGAAACCTGACATCTTAAGAATGAAAGGAATGTTCGTTGTGACCTCTCTCAGATTGATTGATTGAATATTAACGTCGCACTGTTCAGCTACACGAGGGCTTTTGGCGACGGACCACGTAATTTTGAACTATGGTCAAGTGACGTGGACGACACCTGTGAGCTGGCACCCCCATCTCCTAACTACTACACCAACGGGAGGACAGATGTAACGTGCATCGCTGCCCTACACGGTGGGTCTTTAATGGTACTGGGCTCGAACTCATGACAAGGTAAGCCACGGTCCGATACCTATACCACTCGGCTACCGCGGCCACGTGACCTCTCTCAGGGATAGGGAGAAAGTTACTAGTGAAAGATGTGTAAACATATAAAATTTCATGTTTTCACATATACTCCCTCCTCGAACCCTTCAAGTTTCAACATAAAAGAAAATTGTCATGAAATATACAGAGTACAAAATATGAAATAGGATACGTTTAATGAAATACCAAATTCACACCCAATAATATTTTAAAAAATGTTTCTAATTTTTGTAACACACACACAAAAGAATATTTTTCAAATTTCATCCAAATGCTTCCCCGGGCAGGAGTCCGGTCCTAGAGCCACCCTTCTGCCCTCATAGCTAGATTGCAGTCAAAAACAATTTTTTGCCTGAGTGTGTCTTCATTTATTTTTATTTTTGAAGTTGATCATGGAAATATCATGAATACTGTTCATCAAACATCATCTATTGAATTAATCTTAAATTAACTTTTTCAGATATAAATTCGGGTTTAACAAACTGATGAAGTCGAAATAAATTTCTCCTAATATGTATTAGGGTATAACAATAAGATGTGCTAGAATAACTAACCCGTATAATACTCGGGTATGACATTTTGTAACACTAGTTCCGTGCCCGAGATAATCTTGGGCATGATAGTTAAAAGGTTAATTTGAGCTGTGTTTCATGTACAGTTCAATATTCAAAGGGGGAAAAAAAGTGAGTAACTTGAGTAAAATCATTTTCCCTTTAAATTTGATAAACATTTTGCAAGTAGTTTGACAAAAGCACAAATTTGATTTTCGAATAAATGTAGCTTTTTATCATAAATAGTAAGATTAATGTTTTCCACACACACACAAAAGTTGTTTTCATTACGTTTAGAAAAAAAGTTTTCTGTTTGTTTTCTTGAGGGGAAAAAAGGGGTTTTTAGAACTTAAAAATTACAATTTTTAATACAGAAACTCCAAAGGAGTACAATGGAGTGGGGTTCGAGGGTTCAAGCCCACCCCCATAGACCAACAAATTTTTTATTTTTACCTTAGAGACCTTTATTTTACCCTCGGCGCTTTCGTCTACGTGTCTTTTAGAATGTACTACCCCCTAGCCCCCCATAAGAGAGATCTGTGTATGCCACTAATAAACACTTTTTCCTTTGAAATTTATGACTAATTGTCCCATGCAGTCCCATAGTAGATGTCTTTTGCACCTGCAAAAAATATGTAGTAGTTAATTTTTAATGTAATTTTTAAGTGCCTTCTATATCAATGGATTATTTCCGGGTGGCAATTTTTTTAATCATGTGTTTCCTACCAGACTTATTATGTTGTTCCGTTTCTGAAATTGGAAATTTTATAAAAGCATGTGGAGAATAAAATGACACAACATATCATTGCAATATACTTTTTACGAAACTATAAATATCCGAGTAAGCATTGATCTCTGTAATCACAGGGCCTAATCCTACATCTTTATATATACATAAATCTTCTGTGCGCGTGTATGTGTGACTAAACTCCCAAACGGCTGGACCGATTTCGATGACAATTTTTTGTGTGGGTTCAAGTGGATTCGAGAATGGTTTACATTCACAATTTGGTCCAATATCGCAATTAGTTAAAAAGATATTAATTAAAAACCTTAAAATGCATAATTATTTTACCCATGTGTGCTGTTTTTCCTGCTAATGCGCGGCAAAAAGAAAGAAGGGAGAATTTTCCGATATTTTCGCCTTTTTTAAATTTGCAATCTAATTTTTCTATCAAAATCAGACAAAAAATAATTACAGAATCGGAAATATTATTCATTTCTCCACGATACGGCATATACACTCACTTCCAAAAGTTAAGCACGAAGATGTAAAATGCAAGAAATTCAACAAATACTTATTTGATTGACACAGAATTTGGCAGTAAAGTAGCATATATATTTATACATGAAACAAAATCAATAATTATATACAGAAATGAAAACAATACTAAATTTTTGTAAGTTGTCGGATAATGTCATATTGGAAACGTAAACAGAATTATGTATAAAGTGAAAATAAACAGCATAAAAATAAAAAAAAAGGACATTAATAAGGTATGTGATCCCCTCATCTGTAGGCAAAGTTTACACCTTCTAACCATGCTTTCAAATAGGTGGTCAACCACCGCAGAATTAAGCAATCGCCATTCTTCTTGTAGAGCAGTTTCCAGCTCAATGTGGCTGGAGGTGGGAAACGTGAAGATACTGCACGGCCGAGAGCATCCCAAAGATTTTCAAAGGGGATTAAGGTCGGGCGAATATCTACACGCCACACGCGCACTCTCTCTCCAGGTAGTCATCGACGATGTCAGCTCTATGGGGACGTGCGTTATCGTCCATTAAAACAAAAGTAATACCAACTGCTGCAGCGTACAATCTCACAAAGGGTTCTAGGACTTCATCTCGATACCCCGGACAGCCGTCACAGAACCCTGTTTAAAGATGCACAGGTTGGTGCGGTATCCTAATGAAATCCCTGCCCACACCATAATGCTTCCGCCTCGGAATGCGTAATGTTCGGTGATGTTTTGGGGCTGATTGCGTGTTCCTTATTTACGCTTGTCATCTGGTTCCAGAGCAAATATTGACTCATCAGTAAACATGACATTGCCCCAGTCAGACAGTCCAATTTTCATGTTCCCGGCACCACTTTAATCGTGCCCCTCTTGATTGGACGGATAGAGGAACACAAACTCGAGGTACCCGGGCATACAGTCCCTTCATATGTAATCTTCGGCGTACAGTAGCTGTAGAAAATAGCCTTACCATGGACGCTGTAACCACATAGATGTCACCGGGGGAGGTCGTCGCGATTCCGCTTGGCTACAATAGTAAAATATCGATCTTCTGCGGGGGTTGTAACCCTTGGGTGACCGCCTATGGGCCTTCGGACAACTGTCTCTGTGGTTTGGAATTGTTTCCATAAACGTGAAATTACAGAATGATAAACGCCGAAGAAAAGAGCAACATCTGTGATCGGCTGCTCTGCTTCAATGCGCCCCTCAGCACGCCAGCGCTCAGAATCTTCCATTCGTTTTCTGGAAGTCACAGTAACACTTATGTCTTGAAAACAAATCTTGAAACACAACAATTGAAAGTTTTAAACACCTTCTATCAGCACTTACAGTCAACTTCTGTAACCCTTCATAAAGCTGACTTCTTATAAAACTGCCCTTTTTGCATATTTCTTGACATGAAAGCACAATTGGCTGTTACCTAACATATTTGCACACTTCCATCTACCTCTGCAGCGAATTGCATCATCTTCAATTCTGATTGGCTTCCGTTAATTAGCATTTTCCTCTGCGTGCTTAACTTTTGGAAGTGAGTGTATATTTATATGTATAATTCTTCTGTGCTTGTGTATATGACTGAACTCCTCCTAAACAGCTGGACCGATTTGGATGACATTTTTTGTGTGGGTTCAAGTGGATTCGAGAATGGTTTACATTCACAATTTGGTGCAAAATAGCAATTAGTTAAAAATATATTAATTAAAAACCTTAAAACGCATAACTGTTTTACCCCTGTGTGTTGTTTATTCCGCTAATGCGCGGCAAAAAAAAAAAAAAAAGAAAGAAGAGAGGAAAATTTTTTTTCCCACGGTATATGTTGCGTGTCCGAGGTTTGGCAAACCGTCGCATTTGTTTGTTTATACCCCTCAAGGATTAACCAAAAACATTGTACATTCAATAACATTACGATAAATTTATTTTTTGTACACTAAAAAAATATACCTGTTATGAAAATAGCTCGAGTTTTATCTTTTTTTACCCTTTAATCAAAACAAGTTTAAGTTTCTATTCAGAATAGCTTCTATATTCAATTTAGTTCATAGTAAATACATACTCACACACAATCGATAGGTCGAATTATGGTAACTGTATATGTGATGATGTCAGGTATTGTTATAACTTTCTATGTAAAAAATTTCACCAAAATGGTCCAGATTGTTACAACTTATTCAAAAAAGTTTGTAATTTTCGGATTTAAGACGTGTGTACAGGACAACGTCTGTCGGGACCGCTAGTTATTTAATTTTTATGTGAACGAAATACTCATCACTATCAACTTAATATATTGTGATCTGATGACTATTCAGACATAAAAATCTCAATGCTTTTCACAACCGAATTTTCGGACCAACCAAACTGCTCATTATCGACTTGGTTGAAGGGAAAAAGAATCCTTACTCTTTTCTAAGTTTTTTTCTTGCAAATTCTCCGTAGCTGACGTTTTTTCTGTCAAGCTATAGGTTCATTTTGAAAATCACTCATGAGGAGGATTCGTGCGTGATTTTTAAAGTACACATACAGAAGGGGACCGTCTTTTATTCTCTCCTCTCCCCTGTTAAGTAATCTATGATTAAAATACCTTAATTTATTGATAAATTCTTTTCTGAGAAGGATTTTACTCAATTCTTTTTTTCTTTTTTTGTCAATTATGTAAAGAATCCATTGCTCCTTCGAAATGAAGGTATAGGATTTGACTTAAAAAGTGCAAACTTAAACTGTGAAGGAACAACTTAAATTTAAACTGAAAGTCTAAATTATAATGAAGTAAGTTTTTTTCTTCAGTAGGGCTACATTTTCGCAACTTTGCCTTTGCAGACACTTAAAGTCTTCAAATGTGAGAACCATTTCGTGGTGGCATCATCTAGGGGCGACCTCGTTTCCAAATTTGGACGTTTGAATTAAATTTAATTCTTTCATTTAATTCATTAACATTTGAACTGCGAGGACAACACCTGAGCTGGCACCGCTATCTACAAATTTCCATACTAAAAAAAGCCAGCGTGAATATACTTTGAGCCTCGTCAGATTTAGGGTGCATTGTTTCCCCCATATGATGTGTCTTTAGTGCTACTGAGACTCGAACATATGACTCTATAGAATAAACACTAGCTCTTTCACGACGAAGATTTCTGGGTTACCAGGGCCTCCGAAGTCAGCAGCAAACGACGAAGGAGTAGGCAGTCAAAGGTCTTAGCTCCCTCACGCAAAGGCCTCCGACTAGTTACGTTTTCACTTCTGGCTACTTACTGCCTTGTTGTGAATGAGCTCTTACATTTCTTTTTCTTTTCAATTTATTGCATTTTCTCTTTTAAAGTTTTCTGAAACATTGTGACATAGCCATCTGTCGATAGCTATGACGTGGTGGGTCCGCGTAAGTTAGAGGTGTGGAATTATCGGAAGGATGAGACATTCTATAATTCTTAATACAACTTTTATTAAGAATTTAACTTATATAACGAACAAACTTATATTAAGTGAGAATAAACCAAAATATGCCGATTATTTAAGTCAGATCGCACAACTAAGTCACTTATCAAAATATACTTAATTATCTGCCTAATCTCGCTTTCTATATTATACTAGCTTTCGGAATATAATCTTCCTACCTTGGTTGAAGACTCGACGTTTCTGATACTTGCAGGTAGACTTATGTGCTCGCTTGCAATCCTTCCTCTTTGTGATTATTAACGAGGGTGGGCGTCTCCTTGTTTGAGTAGGCCGTCTAAACACTTGTTCCGAACTGCTCCACCCTAAGCTTTCTCTAAGATTACCATTCCCTCTTGGAATTGGGTTGGAAAAGTTTTGCCATTAATCGTGGCCGTCAAAGAACGTAGGAGTTATGTTAGAAGAAGAACTCGAGAGATGTCACAACATATCTTCGCTTAATTACCAGTTTTTAATTCTGGACAAGTGCAAAAGTTTTTTTATCCCTTTATACTTGAGATACAAGCTTTCCAGTAATAATTTAGGCAGCCTTTTTTCAAGTAATTTTCACATGTATTATTGCTATATCGATATTTAATGCAGCTAAAATATTTGATACCTCGTAAGTAGTTACATGTCTACTTTGCTGCAGAAGTGGTCTTTTAGTCCACGGCAAATAATTACGAAGTACACATTTTTTTAGGGTTTGGTTTCAGTGTTGCCAGATCGTGAGATTTTTCGCGAATTTTGCTACTTTTTAAAACTTTCCGCTACTTTTTTTAATCCTATTGCTACTTCGCGAATTTAATGCTACTTCACTTGAAGATCCCGCTACTTTTTGCTACTTTCGACCATATATAAAAGTATTGGAACAAATTTCTAAAAAATCGCAAAAAAAACTGTGACTTTTGTTTTTAAAGAAAACATGAAGTTACAGTATGTTTCACCACTGTGAAACGACACGAAATGCTGTAATTTCTCCTCCCTCGCCACCGCCATGATTCGGAGCCTATACAAGGGGGACTCTCCTCTCTCGCCACTCTTTTTCCACTGCAAGTGGTAGAAAAAAGAAATGGTGGGATTCTTTCTAATTCCGATAGAAGCATGAAAATGAAACATGCAACATTCTTAAAAATAGGCTTGGAGAGAATTTCTACATAACGTAAAATCCGACGTATAAAGCGCACTTTTAACACAAAAAATAAGACTGAATTTTAAGGGTGCTCGTTATACGCCGGGTATAAAAACGGTAGCTTCAAAAATAAAATGAAGAAATGACCATAAAAATGTTTTTTTGTTTCTACATATATTAAAATACTGTTTATTTAAAAGAAATGAGAGACATGCCTTTTGAACTAAGATTTGTAGCTCTAGAGCTACAGATTTTTTCAAAAATCTGGGATAATACCTCGAATAAATGACTTCAAAACATAAGAGCGATGTATACTAATATTTCAGATGTCTTCGTAAATAAGGGGTGCTTGTTATACGTCGAATATATTTAAAAATTAAAAAAATCAATTTGAACGTATGGGCGTGCGTTATATGTCGGATTTTACGGTAAATATTAACTGGAAAAGTAATTGTGAAAGGACAAATTCTTATAGAACTAAGTAAATTGTATAATTATCATCAATAGTACTGCATTGAATTAAAGAATAAAAAAAACTATTATTGTAATTGACTTAGGTTGTAGAACTGGACTTATAAAAATTTGCATACAATGACAAAAGTAAATACTCGTCATCTAGAGAGAGTATGTGATAAAAATCTGATTAAATACTTTTTGAAAGGTGTTTACCTAGATTCAGTGGGGTAACGTACATTCTCATATTGCGGGTGACCCAGGCATTCTAGGGGGCTCAAAACCTGACTGACGCCAAGTACATATTAGGATTTGGGGTCCAAAAGTTGACTTTGCAAGGGACCCTAATATTCTCCGTTACACCACTGCCTAAATTCCTCTCTTTCCAATCAACTACTTCTCTTCTTCCCTTTACAAATTAATACAAGGATAGAATTAGATATTGTTAAATTACAGCTGCCAATTTTACCAGAATTTGAGTGGATTAATTTGCTCTTTCAAAGTGATCATGTTGATCATTGCAAATTACTGGAAGCATAAAAAAACTGCACCTTTACTCTTTTAAGAAGAAGAATTTACTCCAAATGTGTGTCTCGAAGTTGACATGAATTTGCAAGCATTTATTTGCCTATTGAAGTACTTGATGGATGTCCTCTTGAATAAACTGACAAGCAAAAGTAAAATAATCTCTACAGAATCTACTAAAGAAATCTATCAAAGATGTCATAATTTTCTCAAGGTTTCACGTGAGCAACTTTTAAGCCAAATTCCTTAAAATTACAGAACTTTAAAAAAGATAAAGAGTTTTTCCCCTAATATTATTTTAAATTCAAATCGTCCTTTTATATATATATATATATATATATATATATATATATATATATATATATATATATATATATATTATCTGCCTTTAGAATTAGCAGACCAATCTAAACTTTATGTTCTGGAGAATCAATGGAGACAAATTTTGAACGTACAGTTGAAAGATATTTTTCTGTCTCAATCTGAGGTTTTAAAAGATGAAGAACTATTTTGGTGTCATATTTTTGATATAAAACACGCAGCTAGAAGTCCATTTTAAAGAGATTTATCTATAGTTGCTTTAAAACTTTATAGCCTACCCATAGTAATGCCACCGTAGAAAGGGCATTTGCCAGAGTGACGTTAAAAAAGCCAAAATTAAGGAATCGAATGCGCCTTTAACTGTTTATGTCAATTCTTAGAATCAAAATGTTTTTGGAAGAATGAGGGTCTTGCTCCGTTGATTTCATTCCATCGCCACAAATGCTTCAATATAATTCAGAAATTTTATAAAAAAGACACAGCAGATTACGATATTTAGCAACAAGAATTTGATGTATTTCAAATGAATTAAGTAATTAAAATATTATAACGTAGTTTTTCTTACAAAATTAAAAAAAATTATATTTATGAATTGTAAGGCTGCATTCACACCAAGGCTGTCAGCGTCGAGCATCTAACCAATCAGAGACTTCAAATCGCCCGAGACGAAGTCTTTGATTGGATAGACGCACAAAGCTCGACGCTGACAGCCTTGGTGTGAATGCAGCTTATAGTGAAATCGATTCGCTACTGTTTCCATTCTCTTCATGCTGCATAAGTTTCTGGCAACTCTGGTTTTTAGAATCGTAATCGTAATTGCTTATCCCTTCCATGTGCAGGAAATTTGGAATTTTTACTTTTAGGCTATCTTTTATATTAATTTTGCTTATTAATAATATAAATGGGTAGAGGACGGAGAAAACGTTTTCGACGTAATAGGGACATAAACAAAACATCCGATTCTCAAAATGTTGAGGTAGGTTTGTTCTTCATTTATTAAAATTTTTATTTTAGTTGACTTCGTTAACGAGAGTATAATTTGGTTTAGGCGGCATTTCATTTTCCGTTTTACTTTAGGTTGTGGTTTCAAAGTCTAAAATACGTCCGGCTTCATTTTTGGTAATACCGTTTCTTGCGTTGCTTTTAATTTCAGTTATGGATAAGTTAGAAGCTGATAGTTTTCCACGTGGTATAAACGCGGAACGGACTATTAATATTAGAAGTGTAACAGCTGATTTAAATAATACACGAAAAATTTTGAAGAGTGTCAATTTATCTGCTTTACCCGACAAAGGTGCGAAGTTGAAAGTCAAGGTCAACGAACTAGAAAATCTTCTTAAAAACCTTACTCTTCAACCTAGTTCGAAAAGTGACGAAAAAAATATAAAACGTGATTCGGATGCAGTTCTTTCTAGGCAGAGTTTGGATGAAAACAGTGCCACCACTTCTAATTCTGCGAAGAATGATTCCATTCAAATTTCCTCCATTAAGAACAGCAGTAAACCGTTGTCTGATCATAAATTTGGAGCTGCTCCAAGAATAAGTACAAATCTTTCTCCTGCTGTCAACAAAAAGACAGAGATTAAAAAACCCTTTGTTCATCATTTTGATGCAGAATTAGCTTCTTTTGATAAGTTGAGAGAGAATGCTGAACTAGGCGACTCATCAAAACAAGATGACACACTCTGCGATTTGGTAAATTCTCCTTCATTTAAAAATTACAGGCAGCCAGATTCAAAACCAGGAATAAAATTGACAGAAGCTAAATCTCTGTATGAACCATCAATTATTCACAAACATCAAAAAAGTTTATTTACTGAAGGTTATCCTAGTGCATTGGCTAATGAAGAAACTGTTAAGAAACTCCACAGTTCCTTATGTACTTATCCTGATGATGCTGAAGGAGTCGATGAGCCAAAATCATTGAGAACCCCCTTGTTAAAACATCAAATCAAAGGCTTATCGTGGCTGATTTGGCGAGAAGCTCAGCAACCAAGTGGTGGTATTCTAGCTGATGACATGGGTCTAGGCAAAACATTGACAATGATTTCGTTAATCTTAAAACAAAAAGAAACTAAAAATTATCTAAGAGAAAAGGAGGATTATTCAACTTGTGCAACATTAATTGTCTGCTTAGCATCCATTGTACATCAATGGAGTGATGAAATTACCAAGCATTGTAAAGATAAAGCTTTGGAAGTACTTCTTTATCATGGACCAAAAAGAGAAAGAGATGTTAAAAAAATGAAGAAATATGATGTTGTTGTAACAACCTACAATCTTTTACTTTCTGAAAGAAAGTCTGCAGCTGAAAGTGGTCTTTTCAAATTGAAATGGGAGAGAGTGATTTTAGATGAGGCTCATACGGTGAAAAACTACAAATCCAAGACAGCTGAAGCTGTATTCAGTTTAAGGAGTTATCGCAAGTGGTGTGTTACAGGTACTCCTATCCATAATGAATTCAAGGATATGTACTCATTAATTAAATTCTTACAATTTTCCCCATTTGATGAGGAAAAAAAATGGAAGAAATTGATTAATGATGATACAGAATCAAGCAATAAGCGTAGGGACTTATTAGTAAAAAGTATATTGCTTAGGAGAAGCAAAGAAGATAAGGACAAATCTGGAAAACCATTGATTCATATGGTTAATAAAACATTGAGTATCTGTAATATAGAATTATCAGTAGCTGAACAAGCCATATATGATGAGCTTAAATCTAAAGTTGCAGCACTTGTAAATAAGATATTGAATAAGCCATCTCGAAGAATTAATGCAACTAGCTCTCTTTTGGTCCTGTTGCTTCGTTTGCAGCAATGCTGTTGTCATGTAAATCTTTTAGGTGAAGAGGCTGAAGATTTAGAAGATAGTGCCAATAGCTCCGTAAATGAGCTTTCTGTGAACTTGTCTACATTGGCTATTGGAGATGGACATGCTTCTTCCAGCGATTCTGAATCAAGTCTAGATCTGAGTTTTAGTGAGTATCTAAATGGTAATCTTAGCAACCCTCTAGTAAAAAGCACAAAAATACAGAAGCTGTTTGAAAAATTGGAAGAAATTTCCAAAATCAGGAGGCAAAGATAAAAGTGTAATTGTATCACAGTGGGTATCTTTGTTGAATATCGTGGCTAAAAATCTTGATGAAGATGGTGTAAAGTATCATATGATTGCTGGAAGCACCAAAGCTGAAGATCGTCAGAAAGCTTCTGATGATTTCAATACTAATGATGATGGCTGTAAAATTCTTTTGCTATCTTTAAAAGCTGGAGGTGTGGGTTTGAACCTTGTCGGTGGGAATCACTTGTTTTGTTAGATCTACACTGGAACCCTGCTTTGGAACAACAAGCCTGTGACAGAATTCATCGAGTTGGGCAAACAAAGGAAGTTTTCATCTATAAATTTGTTTGTAAAGATACAATTGAACAAAAGATATTAGGTCTCCAAAAAAACAAAAGTGAATTAGCTAGTGACGTCTTGCACTGCGCTGGAAAAGTATCTAAAGGATTATCCATGGAAGATTTCAAGACTCTGTTTAGTGTTAAATTGTAAAAATACATTGAATGTGGAAAAAAGTTTTTTTATTTGTGTAGTTGAAATATCTATTAATGCAAGACAATATATTTAATTTAGACAAAGTTTTCAATTCTTACTAAATTGTTTATACTTGCTTTAATTTGCCGTATATTTTTAGCAAAAATATATTTAAAAGAAAAAGGGGGGCGTTTACTAGATTTAACAATGATCTAAAGTCTGGCTGAAGAAATTTAAGTTAAATCCTGTTTTAGCCCATATCTTCAGCAAAGGAAAAATGTATTGTTCCAAATTGCACCAGCAACAAATTGTTCTGTATTGAATTTCTATCTAATATTAAGATAATTTGCCAAATTGGCACTAAATAAAATATGTAAGCTAAAATAGGATTGTATTTAAAATGCTTTTAATGATAGATATTAACTATTATTCGTATATTATCTATTAATTTGACATTAGACCTAGGTTTTAAGATCTTAAATGATATAAAAGTATGAAGTATTTTATTAATTTCTTTTTTTGAAAAATGAAAATATGTATGGCACCAAAAATACATACTGTACTGCTTTATCATTATTAGTAAAAATAAATTACAACATGCTTAATTTGATAGTAGACTACTTTTTTTAGTAAAAAAGTTATTTCAAATCTGTTGATTCAAAAGATGATGCCAAATTATTCCATTAATTTAATTTTTGTTTTTAATCATAATGACAATTCACTTAGTTGATGATAAATAGTAAATTTGAATTTGTTGATAAAAATCTTTGACTACATGGATTTTTTAAAAAACCCCTTTTGATTCTGTTTATTTTTTTGATTAAAAGAATTAATAAAGAAGCAATTCGATGTACATAAATACATTAGCAGTATATTGTATTTCATTTACAATTGCACCAAAGCAGAAAAAATATTCATAAACTGTTTTGGGTGCTTGTTTGATAATGTACAAGTTGTATTAAAACAGTTTAGTAAAAATAAAAATGTGTATGTATAAAATACTGACGTAAGTGTATGTTTCCTTCTAATACTTTAGTTGTGTAATTAAGGTTTCATTTGATTTTGATCAGTTAGATTTTTATAATTTTTAAAAGTTATTAAACTGAATATTGAAATATAATGTAGGTTTATAAGTATTGTCAGAACAAAATTTGTCAATAAGTCATTTGTCATTTTTTTAAAGTAAAATTTTTTAATATGTTACATGCTGTGTTTTTCAAATAATTTTATATTTAAACTATAGTTAATAATTTTGGTTTTTGTATTTTCATTAGATTTTCTAACATAAAATATTAGTTTCTTCAAAAAATGTTTCAAGTTTATTATTATTATTATTTTGATTAAAAGAATTATTAAAGAACCAATGGGATGTACATAAATACATTAACGGTAAATTGTATTTCATTTACAATTGCACAAAAGCAGAGAAAATATTCATAAACTGTTTTGTACTTAATTTTATAGTTTTAAGTAACTATAAAATTGAGCACTACTTAATTTTATAGTTTTATTACTTCAATATTTTTTAAAAATTGTTTATTTTTTGCAAGATGTTTGTTATATTAAATGTTTCACGAAACTGTTATTGAAATTGAGACATGTATTAATGTTTGTTTTGAAAAATAAATAAGGCCAAGCAGTTTATTTTTCTGCAATTAATTGAATTTTAAAGTATTCTTTGCAGTAATATTTTTGAACGATTAAATGTTTCTATAGCTAGTCAAGAATCAAGAATTTATTTAATTTTTTTTATACAAAATTTACTGTTTATATAATAAACAATACAGGGTCAGCATAAATGATTCATTCATTTTGAAAAGGCTATATTTTCGAAAATATTGTACACACACATGTGAAAGATATGTGGAAAGAATCACAAACTCGCCAAGTTTATACACCTTCGACAAATGTTTGATATGTGCCCCTTTGATGATGTGATGCATGTCCAGATGCTAAATGAGCTCATTTCATTCATTTTGTAGCATAGCTCTGTCAAGTGTCTGGTTCTGCAGCGCTGATATGTTCTTTGAGTTTAACTAAGAGTAGTAGTGGGGATATGTAAACAAGGTCTTTAACTTATCCAATTAGGGAGAAATCGTGGGGCATTATATCAGGCAATCTTAGAGGCCAGGGGAACAAAGCTAGGGCATTCTCACTGATATGCCCAATCCAGAGATGCGGAAACTTGGTGAGTTTGTAGTTATTTTCATGTATCTTTCATGTGTGTGTGTGAGACTTTTAAAGATAAAACCTTTTCAAAACAAATGAATCACTCATGCAGGGTCGTAGCTACTGCCATATCAATGATATAGAGGCACAAAACGGACTAGCAAAAAAAAAAAATGTGGGGTCCCCCTCAAAAAAGAAGAGCCTCCAAGAATTTCGATACAGGAACCACTTGGGATTAGCTACATCAATGCATTTATGCCTTGTATAATTTTAGTACTGAATATTGAAATCTGTTTTCAAGGCTGTACTTAAATGCATATTTGCATAAACTGTAAATTTGGAATAAATGAAAAAGATGTATTAGTAAACATTGATTTTACATTTGTTTCATTTGTTTTTGAAATTTAAAAATAGATTAAAGACTATATTATCAGTAATTGCAACTTACATGAACCATACTTGCAATGTGCTTTGTGTGAAAAATGTTGTGTATATGTATTTATATATAAATATTGTCACTGACATGTTGAAATTGTGATTAGAAGATTAGGGTTAAAAAGTTTTATACTTATATAAGCCCCTTTTTATGATATCTTTCTTAAAAATATTTTAAAGCTTTTCTAAAAAATAAAAAGGGTTATTTCCTTAATTTTAATTGTGAGCCAAGTAAAGCTTGAATAATTGTGAGAAAAATAAAATAAAATACCATTTTAAAGTGTTTGGATAATAGTTATACTTTTTTTTCTATTTTTAGTGCTCATCCTAAATTAAAGTGAAACAACATTTGAAAGATATTTAATTCTATGTACATTTTATTGAAAATTTCAACTCAGTGTTATTACAATAATTTTTTGTAAATTATTTGTATTTTTTTGTATTTGTAAATTTTTATAAAGTGAAAGGTAACAGTTTGTGTTTACGTATGTTAGGTTTCATAATGAATAGTTCTTTTGATGAAATAGAAATTATTTTCACCTTTGTTATTATTTCAGAATATTTTGTTACAAAACCAATAAAGTATTTTTAGCATTATTGACTATGTTTTTCTTTACGTAATGGGAAAAATACTGAATTAAAATGCTTTTAATTGTATTCATTTCAAAGCAGGTTTTGTGCAAAGTACTGTGTGTTTGTGTGTGATCTTTTACCTAAATGTATAATACTTTTTATGTTTATCATTTCTTTGGAAAGGGTATAATATACCTGGAACATTTTTTTTTGATTAGAATTTTTGTAAGCTTTTGATTTTTTTTAAGTTTTGTTTTTCTTGAAACAAAAAAAGTGTTTTTTTTTTAAATATATATATGCATAAGTTTTTTTAAAAATTATCTTTTTAAAACTTTTTTTGAATTCTGCATATTAATTATTTATAGGAATGTTTAGGCTCAGTAAATACTGCATAGCTTGGTCTCTGAACAAGCAAAAGTAACATGTGTTACATGGAACACAAAATTATAACCAGCAGCTATCACACAGATAGGCTCACAACTGAACTACTGTTATACTTAAACTAATCAACTCGAGTAAATTATAGTCAAGGTCAATCTGTCACATTTCTGGGAGAAAGAACTTCATATTTCATACTACTCATTTTTATTTGATTCAATGCATTTCCCCTTTTTGTAAAATTTTCCATATTTTTGTCATTTATTTAGGGATGTTCAATAAATACTTAATGTAAGCTGTTATAAGAAAAGAGTAAAATATTTTAAAATACCAGAGACACAGTATGGAAAATGAATATTTGGGTTAAAACTGTGCAAATTTAAATATCAAAATACTTTTCTTAGTAAAAAATATGTTGAAAGTTTGATATCTCCTCTAAAACATACGAATGAAGCAGACAACACACTGGGCAGTTTTTTCTTAGCAAAGTGATGTATCATGATTTGTTATTAATTTTATGGAACATCCATATGGAATGTATTAATGCTCAATGTTATTTTTTTTATTTATCTAGATTATATATGACACATAAATTCTCAAAAATAAATAATTTTTCATTCAAGATGATTATGTCAATAAAAAGACTTGCAGATGTGCAGACATTAGCAGCTTAGTACTTTATTTATTCAGATTATAAAGAGTCTTCATTAAATAATTAATGGGATAAATAATTTTATGTAAAATTAACTTAAGTTTTTAATTTTTGCAGAGGGTTTTTGTACTCTCACAGAATTTCCTTTAAATATTTTGGTACATATAGAGGAAGTTTCAGAAAACTTCAGGTAAAACATTAGTGTTTTAAAAAATATATGATGTATTTTTTTAAAATGTCAGATTAGTTATTGTATTAGAGAATTTTTCAAGTTATCTTTTAAGTATGTAATTATTAATATATTCAAATATTCTTTGATTTGTTATGATTCCCTTATTAAATGAAGCTCATATATTCTAGATAAAAGAATTTTTTGATGCATGCTAAAAAGAATTGAATTTTTTGAATGTTTGTTATAGCGACTAGACTTAAAATGTTTGTGTATGTGTAATTAGCAATCCTATGTTTATATATGTGTATGTAAATTTAAATAACTATATTTAAAATGATTTTTTTTTTAAAAAAAGAAATTGATATAAAATAAAATAGTCAGTAAAAGTATTAAAAGCTTTTTTTTTATTAATTAGAAAAAAGATTATAGGAAAACGGTATAAAACACAGAAAATGCAGTTAAAAAGGTGATTAATTTTTGAGAGACAGACTGATAAATGTAATATATTGATATCGTATTCTTTTCCTAGTAGATAGAAGTTTTAAATGCAATTAAAATTCAATTTTTTTTGTGGAAAAAAAAAAGATGATTTTTTTTGTTTCATAGAAAACAAGGTTTCTAAAAAGAACATTGTTTACATAATAGCTTGTTGACCTATAAATTTGTGAAGAAATTGTGCCTCTGTATATATGCATAATTAACTAAATTCCATTCCATTACTTACATTCTATTATTTAAGCAAAAATATAATTTAAATAAGTGAAACATCGTAGACCAGCTATATTATTCTAGTGAATGTTTTTAAATAAACATCTTATGCCTGTTAAAACATTCTTTCTTTGATAGAATAGAAATATTTTACTAAGTTCTTTTCCTTGGAAGGAAAATTCTAAATTTTAACCATTTTTCTGCAAAAAATATGAGAAGAATAGACAGTTCACAAACAAGCTTATAACAAAACATTGCATAGTGACATCTTTTTAATATTTGCTGTACATTTTCAGTCTGTAACGTTGTTTTTCGATTTGGTAAAAAGGGTCAATGGATTAACACATAAGTAACAAAAACTTCTGATATATATTAAATTTTTTTTTTGAAACTATTAATTGCTTACCTCAAAAACAGAATTTATAAAATTAATTGGGTTCTATCTTTAGATATAAAAGCAAGTGTTTTCGCATAAAATTTATTTCAGCTGAACAGGTTGTCTCATATGGTTATTGTTTATATTTTAAAATTTCTATTAGATCAGAAAAACATTTGTCAATCGTCACTGACGTAGCTATTCCTGAGTGGGTCAGTATCAAAATTTCTTGAACACCCTTTTTTGGGGCCCCCCTAACATATTAACAATTTTTCCTCGTATATGTTGGGGCCCCATATCATTGATACGGCAGTAGCTACGCCAATCATTAAAAAACACTACTGTTTAGGTTTTTTTAAAAGTTATCTTGCTTGTCACTGATGTGGAATTTTGAAGATAAGGAAACTAACATAATTGAAAAGTTACTGTAAGTGCAAGATTACGAAATTGACTTAAAATATATTGTATGATTTTTTTAAAAATTAGTAGCATTCAAGTTACAAAAACAAAATAAATACGTTGAATCTATTTAACGAAGTTGCTAAATCCCCCCTCCCCCCAAAGTTCTTTATCTGGAAAATTTGTTCAATATAGATTAATCTTTCAATATATTTTATATTCTTGAATTCAGGAAAAAATTTGTTAAATGGAGAAATTCACAAAATTGAGGTTCATAAAATGGAGGTCCTACTTTATTTTGCATTTAAATAGTTTTTGTTTGTCCAGAAAGCTACTTTTGTAATACTGTATTTACTTGAATCTAAGCCGCACTTCTTTTCCAATATTAAAGCTACTGAAAATCAGTTGCAACTTATAATCGAATTAAAAAATGGGGGAATTAGAGCAATTACAGGTTCTAAACTATTTTACACTATTTTTCATTTTCCACAAAGACTTGTTGAGAATTTGGGGTGGGGCTTAGATTTGAGTAAATATGATATATAACTAAACTTTAAAATGCATTTTATATTGATGTGTAAAGGTATTTAATATATTATAATATAATTATAAATACATGAATTTTGAATAGTTTTATTATTTTTACAGAAAAATGTAAGGAAACCATATGAAGATATTATAAAAGAAAATGCAAATTTTGAAAAGTATTACAAAGTAGGTATTTTTCAATTTTTATCTGTGACCTATAATGTAAAATTTTGACTTTTTTTTCTAAAAAAAATGATATTTGATTTTTTGGACATGTTTTACATATTTTTGAATCACGTTTAATAATTTACTCTGTAATTCCATAATTATGAAACTGCATTCTACCTTAACTGCTGTAACTTGAAGTCTACATTACATAAATTACATAAAAACTTGACAAAAGTAGTAGTCATTTTTTTTAAGGAAGTGTAGCATTTTTATTCTAATGCTATGTTGTTATGCTTTATAAAAATATCTGTATTAAGTATGTTATTGTTTAATTAGAATTTTCCATTAGGGGGTATCATTGGTCAACTATCAAATATGCTATGTAAGATTTATTCTTAAAATTATTTTATTAACTCTCCGACTGGAGGCAGTATTAATGTATCATTTAATTGTTTCAGCATAATTTTTATAGTATGTGATTATATCATGTTGTACATAAACAGCAAATTAAAGTAGTCCACATTTTATAATTTTTTTTTTAAATCAACAGCGATTGGAGGATTAAGTAATTTTGCTGCTGAAGTTATAATTTTTTTAATGTTTAAAAACAAGTAATTCCATATGAAGCAGGTGGGAATTTTGATTAGATTAATGTGCTTCCTAATTTACATTTTGTTTGTGTACTTTATTATATCTACTAATGAACTATATAACTGCATATTTTTTTTTTTAAATATAATAAATAATTTTCAAAAAATCTAACTCATTGTGCCAGATGGTATAGAAAGTAGTTTAACTAATTTTTTTCTACTATTAGAAAAATACAATTTCCTATAAAATATAAAGAAAGTTAAGTATGAATATTAAAAAAGTTTGACCTCACAATTTTGTTTGGAGAAATTTTTTAAGATATCTTATTAAATGTAGAATTTCTAAAGATTATTAAATGTATATATATAATATACTATATTCAGATATTTTTTAAATTTATATATCTGTTAACGTTTAAAGCTAAAGAAAACAAAATGACATTCCTTGAGTAATTTTATGATAATGAAATAGAATGTCTTAATTAACTTTTCACTAAATTCATCCTTTTTGCTATGAACGTTGAAAAATGTTTATTTTTACTAAAATAAGAGTAGATGTGCTTCAATTAAATTGCAAAAATTTCTAGTATTATTAATTCTTTTAAAAAGAATAATTGTAATCTTATTGTTATGTCATACAAAAAAATTGTCTTACTACAAGTGTAAATTTGTGCTAAATTTTTTTCTGCAAGCTTCAAAACATTTTTTCTCTTTTTAGTTCTAAAGTTTTTTTTTTATTTTATTTTCTTCAACATCTTCACAAAGCTATACTTTAATAGCTATTATATTAATATTGATATTTTTTAGCTAATTTTTAAATTTAAAATTTTTAGTATATATGAAAGCAGTGTTACTGAAAAGATTGAAAATCATCTGTCATGTTAAAGAGTAGCAATTTTTTACTTCTAAGGAAAGATAAATTTTTAAAGCTTTTGCATTTTTTTTACATGATGCGTAAAAACATTTGCATTCAATTTGATTTTGAGGTTGAATTTCAAAATAGGAAGTTTATTAAATAGTTAAAACTTTATGTCTTTTAAGATTCTTTAAAAATGTTCTTTAATGGTTTAAAATTTTTAATTATTTGTTTTTGCTTGCAATTGAAAATATTTATTGAACAATTTAAGAAGACTGATAATTGTTAAAAGAATAGTTTTAGATTAGCTTATTTTATAAGTATTTCAGCACAAATAAACCTGATGTAAAATATATTTCTAAATGTAAAATCAACTTAGTACTTTATACTACAAAATAGTTTTTAAAAAATTTACAATGACATGGAATGTAATATTTGTCTATTTTAATTACTCCAATCATATATTATATTTGTATGAGAGGGAACAAAAATCTCTGAAAAAATAATAACTCTTTGACTATTGGATTTGTACCTCTGTATAAAACATTTTTATCAAAGTGAGTATATACAGATATGTTACTGCATTGTTTGTTATGTGCAGCCTATCTCTGTAATGGTATATTATGATTTCTTCTGTTTTAATATTGAATTAGTATTTTTCAAATATTATATAGTATTAGTATTGTAGTATTAGTTTCAAAAATTAGTATTTCAAAAATGTTTATGGATTGTCAAAACTCATTATATAAATTTTAATTATTAAATAACTTAATAATGTTGGCATTTTGAAATGAATAAGCGTAATCTTTATTTTTGAAGTTGAGTTTTTAAAAATTTTTATTAGATTAAAACTTCATCAATGAACATTTAATTCTAATAATGATCGTATTGATGTATATTTTAAGATACAGAATATTGTCCCAGCAGAAGAATGGGAAAGTTTCATGAAATCTCTTCGAGAGAATCTGCCGGCAACATTTCGAATCACAGGATTCAAAGGGTAAGACTATCTTATTGGTTTTTTTTTCTCCATTTGAAACTTTAAAATATTGTGTATTTTTTAATTGTTTTGCACTGATGTTTATTATTTTTACAATTAAAACTTTAGAGAGTAAAGTTAGTGCATGCATGTGGGAATCCAACCGAAATCTTCCAAAAGGTCGGAATTCTTCAGACAGCGGAGTTTTTATTGGCGTGGTGTCTAGGGGTTTTTGGGTGTATTAGTTAATTTTGAAATAAAATAGACAACATAGTTTAAGAAAGAAACTGGTTAAAACTAAATAATTTATTATGAATTACTGGGGAGTATTTACATGGGGAATATTTCAAAAGAATAGGAAAGTTAGATAAGCATATTTCGGAAGAATAGGAAAGTTAGATCACATTACTTTAAGGAAGGCAATTGAGATTAAATAGAACTCATTATGGTGCTATTAAGACTTACGCCTGGCGGACAAAGCGGCGCTGATGCCGCAATCTGACGTTCCTGACCTGTGTTAGTGGGCCTCTGCCGAAAAAGGTTGATGTCGGCGTTTTAAAAGGGACGCCAGATGGCGCTAATGTGGAATACTGTTTTGATTAGAATTGCTGACCTCTGTAAAGGGATATGATCTAACCTTATACAAATGGGATATCCTACATGCATATAACAACTTTTAATTTCTTTCATTATAATACATTTCTTGAATTCTTCTTATGCTTGCTTTTTAGTGAAGCCAAGGCTTTATTAAACATAATTAAAGGGAAATATTTTCAAGACATGATGAAGATTAAAGACGAAAGTGCTGATTCCTACAAACCTTTTAGTTTACCTTGGTAAGTTTTTAATAATTGCCTTAATTTTATTTCTAAAGAAATATTTTTAATCCTTTGCAAACGTATTGATAAAATTTTTTACATAGAATTCAAAAGTTGATTGTAGTAATAATAGTGAATCAAAGTGGGGAAAAAATAAAATTGTTACTAATATGGTAATATTGTCACTGTATGTCATTTTTTTTTTGGTAAGTAATTCTATTTTAATAAAAGAGTGATTTTATTGGATATCTTTGTCTTCGTTGAGTTTTGTTGGTGCCTATATTTGCATTGACTTTTAAAAGTTTCATAATTTTTTGGATTTATTTCTGTGATCTCACTATAAAGTAAAAGCACATTTTTTTAAACAATATTGTATATTGCTGAATGTTTTTGAAATGGGGGAAAACATGTTCCGAAAAAATTGAATGTATAAAATAAAATGAATGCTATAATGAAAAATGATTAACTTTTAATGAGAAGTGAAACTTTACATTATTTAAAAAAAAAGTAAATACATAAAATATCAAGACAACTCAAAAGTTATGAATTGTATACAGTTCTTTAGTAAAATAGTACTAAATGATTTTTCTTTCTTGAAAAATAAAAGATTTTGAATATGATTTTCTGTATGAAATTAAAACTTGGATATATTGGCAATAAATGTCTTACAGATGCTTTGCTATTGGAATACAAGTTTCTTTTTCTGTAAAAACTACCATTTTTTTTTTGTTTATTTTAAAAATAGCTTTGCCCAAACAAAATATCTTTTTTTTAAAAACCCCAAGTTAAATTCTTTAAAACAGAGAAAACTTTTTTTTATTTAAAAAAAAAAAGGATTTTTTTATAATTAACTTGTTTTAACATTTAAATATTCCATTACTGTACATTAAAGTTTTGTAGGCGAGAGCAATGTCTTTTCCTGTGTAATATAGTTGAAAAATGTTTGATGTTGAGTTTTTAAATATTATTTATCTTTTGTTTATAAAGTGTTTTAATACAAATACTTTTTGTGCTGTATCAGAATTTTTTTATTAAGGTTTTCTTCAATTAAACATAATTTTATATAAAAAGTGAAAATTTATTGTACATATAAATTATTTATGTTTATGCATTTTTTTATCTGATTTAAGTGATTGTACTTATTCAATTACGTTAAATTCTAAATTGGATATGGAAAAAAAAATTCTAAATGGATATATATAAAATGAAAAATTATCAATAAATTATAATATATATATAATTTTTTTAAAGGAATTTTAGATTAAATTTTGCTAAGAGTTAACTTTTTATTTATCTGTGTTGCATAAGTAAATTAAATTTTAAATGCATAAATTTAAATTTAATATTGTTGGTTTCTTTGTTTCAAAAGGTATCCGGGTGAATTGGCATGGCAAATGAAACTTTCTCGTGTTGCTATTAGATCTTCAGAGTGCCTAAGACAGTTGCATAATTTCTTAGTATCTGAAACAGACACTGTATGTCACATTATTTTTATGCTCCTTTTTCCATTTCAATTTATTGTCAGCTGTTTAGAGTTTTTTTTAACATTAAAGTTCATTTTCAGGGTAACATAAGTAGGCAAGAAACAGTCAGCATGATTCCTCCTTTACTTCTTGGTGTTGAACCACATCATAAGGTAAATACTTTTATTGATTTTGATATATATATATATATATATATAGTTGATTATTATTGGGTTGTTCGGAAAGTAATTTCGTTTTTTCCCGTCAGAGGACTTAATTACGTTTTTTCGAAACCAACTTCACACTTAAGCCGCATAACCATTATATGTCTTAAGCTGATATTGCAAGGCTTTGTGGGGAAAAGTTCTATTAATTCTCGCAGTAGTTTTGGTTGGTGCCCTTTTAAATATGGAGAGCAATAAGCAGCATTTGTCATATTTTATTTTTTACTTCAGAAAAGGTAAAAATGCTGTCCAAGCAGAAAAAAAATTTCGGATGTATGGAGAGCATTTAAAAGTCGGGTGCCAGAACTGGTTTGCAAAATTTCGATCCGGCAATTTTGATGTCGAGGATGCACCCACGGTCTGGAAGGCGGCGTTGACGAAAGATGCGATAAAGGCATTAGTTGATGCAAATCAGCGAATAACCACCGAGGATCGGTGAGAGATTAAATTTGTATCGACTGTTTATGGCCATTTGAAAGTCTGGGTTAACCTAAGCTCGTTGTGGGTTTCCCCATGTCCTCACGGATTTATTTGGTCGCCGGGGCTTTTGAAGCGGGTTATTACTGGGGCGAAAAATGGGTGTATACAACAATGTTAAATGCAAGAGGTCATGGAGCAGAAAAGATGAACCGCTCCAAAGCGGTCAAAAGCCAACATTCACCAAAAAAGGTGATGCTCTCCGTTTTGGGGGGATGTCAAAGGAATCGTTTTTTTTGCTTTGCGGACAATACAACATTAATTCTGGGAAATCTATTGTCATCAGCTGGACAAATTGAATGATTCATTAAAAGAGAAGGGCCCCAATTAATCAACAGGAGGGGTGTAGTGTTCCACCAGGATAATGCGAGACCTCACACAAGTTTAGTCACTTGCCAAAAAACTTTACAGCTTGAATGGGATGTACTGCAACATCCACCATATTCTCCAGATCTGGCTTCCGACTACTATTTGTTCCGGGCCTGCAAAATTTTTTTGATGGCAAAACCTTTACCTCAAATGAAGATGTCAAAAGCCACCTGAACCAGTTTTTGCCAGCAAGGACCAAAACTTTTATGAGAGGATTATGTTCCCGCCAGAAAGATGGCAAAAGGTGTTGGACCAGAATGGCCAATATATAATTTAATAAAATATTTATTCATTATACGAAAACTGTCTTTCATGTTTCCCAAAAAAAACAAAATGACTTTCCGAACAACCCAATAATATATATATCAATATAATCAACTAGTTGTGGATTAAGCTGACTTTTGTTTATCGTAATGTAGTGAAGGAATAGAAAATATTGCCTTTGTTTGTAAAATAATTTTTTATTAACTATTGGGTCAGTCCATAAGTTTGTGTGCATTAAGAGTATGAGGTATGAGTGGAATTCACTGTTACGTATTTACTAAAACAATACAATTTTTGAACTTCTTGAAATTTATCGTTTGACTAACATATGATTCAGTTCATCACCAACTTTCTTAAATATCAAATGCATTTTAGTGCCCATAGAAGATGAATATAGATAATCAGTACAAATGTGCTGTGCTACATTTTTTTCTCGTGTGGTGAGTCTGCCAGGTCTGCAGTGACAAAAATTAATAGTGTACATGGTGAATGCACTATTAGTGTAAGGACTGCCCAGAAACGGTTTAGAAAATTTAAAGTTGGAAAAATCAGAATTGATGATGAACCCTGATCAGGATTTCCTGTCAATTTTGATGATGACACTCTTCGAAATCTTGTGGAGTCAGAGCCACAATTAACAGTGGATTAGATCACAGAAAGGATGAATTCATCTCATCAAACAGTCTTTCGTTATTTAAAAAAGTATCCAAGCTTGGAAAGTGGGTACCACATTAGCTATCCGAAGCCTATTGTTAACAGCAAATAAACATCTGCACTTCCCATTTATCTTGCTTCAAAAGAGAGCCATTTTTAGATCGTTTGGTAACAGGTGACGAAAAATGGATTATTTATCATAACGTCACAAGAAAAAGAACATGGACAGTTAGAGATAAGCAGCCGATTAAAACAGCAAAGGTGCCTTTACATCCCAAAAAGATTCTTTTGAGTGTTTAGTGGGATATGAATGGTGTAATTTATTTCAAACTGTTAGAACCAAATCAAACAATTAATTCAGAAGTTTATAGTGAACAACTTTGTCGTCTAAACTCAGAATTGATAAAAAAAAAACGCCCACGATTGGTGAATATCAAGAAAGTGTTGCTTCATCATGATAACGCTAGACCGCATATGGCTCGAGCAACGCTGCAAAAAATTAGTGAATTTAATTGGGGCTTTTGCCACATCCTGCTTACTCCCCAGATGTTGCTCCAAGTGATTTTCACTTATTTCGTGCCTTACAAAATTTTTTACTGGGAAAAAATTAAATTCTAATCAGGATGTACACAATGAACTTTCAAGTTTATTTGCATCAAAACCGGAGTCTTTCTACAGCAATGGCATAAAAAAGCTGCCTGTAAGATGGCAAGACATAGTAGATAATGGAGGAAAATATATTTAATTAAAATGTTAAATTGTGTGTGTTTTTTCTTATATTTAAAAATTTACCAAAAAGTGCACCCAAATTTATGGACTGACCCAATGTATTGTGACTTGCATATTTATTATTTCCATAAACTATATTTTTAAATTTAAAAAAAATTTAGAAAAACATTTATTGATTTTATTATTGTGAGTATTATACTTTTCAACAGGTGTATGCTTATTGCAATTTTGATACAAGTACCCATGGTCACCCACATCAAATAATTTCATTAATTTTAAAGTTAATTGTATAGCAAATATATTGTTAAACTTTTTTCTTGGGATTACTTATCTGATTTTTGATACTTCATTAGTGTAACTTACATTTTTATATAAACATAGAATTTGAATTTTTGCAAAAAGTATTAATGTCCTTGAAAATATTCATTCTTAAAATATTTGTTTTTCATAACATTAATTTTTTTTATAAAACTGATGAAAGGAAAAAAATGCGTATTTGTTGATTTTTATTCTGATTAAGTGTCAGATATGCTATTTCCTTTCTATCTTTTTTCTTGATTGTTTCAATTTTGTCACTGTTCCTTAAATTTTTCAATTATTTCAATCAAATAATTTTTTTTATTAACTGTTTCATATTTTATTAATTTTACCTAAGTTACAAGATTATATTTTGCAAAATCTGCTGATTGATATTTTGTTCATTCTTCAGTGGAATATAAAGATTTTCTGTTTTGAGATGGAGAACTGTTTTATATTTTTGTAGTGGTATTTTTTTTTTCTTTCATTGAGAGATATGAAATTTTTATTGAAGAAAATGAAGTTTCCATGTATGCTAGTTAAACTAGAAAGTGTTAATGAATAAGGTTACTTTAATAAATGCTTAATTTTTGTAAAAGAACAGTCAATCACATTGTAACACATTATAGATTACATCTCAATTAGTATAAAAAGTAACGAATATACTGTATAAAGTGATATACGTGTATTATGTATCATAGAAACAGTAGATGTAGAGAGTAAAATACTGGGTGTTTCTGAAAGAATATCAGAGTTGTAATTCTTCATAGAATTCATTACATATAACATATTAGTATGACTCATACATCCAATGAAAGAGCAACTGAAACAGTTTTGTTTGCTGGCATGTGTGCGCAAAATGTATGCTAGTTTTTGCCCCTTTTTTGCCAATCAACGCGCTAGTAGAAAAATGGCGACTAGTAGAGAGGAAGCGTTTTGTGTTCTCCAGTTTGAGACAGAATCTGTTATTACTATGCAACGAGCGTTCTGTATTAAGTTTGGTTGTCAACCTCTAAATGATAATAACATTCTTATGTAGTATCATCAGTCTGAAACAACTGGCTGTCTTTGTAAAGGGAAAAGTACGGGACGACCAAGGCTGTAACTGGTTCTGCCTATCTTGATGCTCTACAACTATGGCTGTTTCATCAATTGGAAGAAAGTGAACCAAATAACTTTATTTAGCAGCAAGATGGTGCACCGCCTCACTGGCATCTCTCAATATGCGATTGATTAAATATCACTATCCAACCAATGGATTGGCCGCAAAGAGCCTCCCAATAAAGCTTGTATTGCATGGCCTCCATGTTCACCCGATCTGACGCCATGTGATTTTTATGTGTGGGGGCTCATAAAGGATTGTGTGTACCTTCCTCCATTACCAGCTGACCTTTCAGACTTCAGACACAGGAGAGAAGCAGATGTTGCAAGAATTTCCTGACACACTGAAAAAAGTCTGGGAGGAACTCAAGTATCGACTTGATTTGTGCCTTGTAACGAATGGGGCTCACATGGAAAATTTGTAAACTTGTCCGTAAAACTGTTTTAAGTTACTCTTTCATTCAATGTATGAATTATATGTGTAAGTTATATGTAATAAATACTATAAAGCTTTAAAACTATGATATTCTTTTAGAAACACCCGGTATATATTGACAAACACCAGATTTATCAAAACGTTATGAATATTATGGTATATATTTTTATATTATATTATTTATATATTAATTATACAATCGCCAGTGTCTATGTCTCCTTCAGATGGTGCGTTAACTGACCCTGTCATATATATGTCTTTCTGAAATATGATCTTTTCTTTGTGCTGCTATCAGTAAAACTATTCTGAAGGTTTTGGAATGCAATTAAATGACCTTGTCAATGTTGGTAAAAGGGTACTTATTTTAGAGAAGGATTTGCTTATTTCTGCCTCCCCCCAATACACTGCATACATATGCCTATGGGAGAAATGGTTGCAATGGTAAACAAATCACATAACTTTTAATCTGCAACTAAGGGGTTGAAAAAGTTTGCAAAAGAGGCATTTTATTAAATATATTAGATTTTTTCTTTCTAAATATTTTTTCTTATTCTTTTAGGTTTTTGACATGTGTGCTGCACCTGGGTCTAAAACTGCACAATTAATTGAATTTTTACATAGAGGTGATGGGAAAGTTCCAGGTATAATGATTTTTTTCCAACATGAATTTTCCATTTATTCATACTCAAAATAAATTTTAATTTAATCCTTTTACGGTTATTTTTTAAAGAGAAAATATTTAAGGTATAATATATTCAATTCATTAAGTATTACCTATATAAAAGTAAAAATTCTTATTAGTTTTAATTCAAACATTTTTATTATCATTTGATTTAGTTCTTTAAAAGTTGTATCTGTATAATGTTAATAATTTAATGTTTGTTCTAAAGAAATTATTTTTGCTTAGTTATTAGTACAAAATCTTCTAATCAAAATTGTAATTCAACTTCATTTTATGAATTTTACTCTCTCAAGATTAATGGAAAGGTCCTTATGATGAAACATTAAAAAAATATTTTTGTTAAGATTTTGTAAAATGCTGACAATGCATAAAAAGAACGATGTATGTTTTGAAACTTCAACGTTTATTGCATTACTTTTTAATTATTAATTTTTTGTTAGTAAATTCTTAAGCATGTATTAAAAATTACAAATTTTTAACAAATGTGTATAAAAAATAAAAAGTACTTGTTATAAATTAAGTGAAGTAAAGGAAAACTATTATATTAAACCTATCTATTGTGTGATTGTAAACAATGTAATTGATATAGATAATATTTATACTATAATTAAGGCATTAAGTTAAAGATTCTTTTTTTAATTTAAAGCAGTTTTTTATAAGATTTCCATATATTGTGAACTCGACAAACATTAATGAGCTATGCATAGCAGTTCTTCATGACATTTAGATTTATAATACATATACAGTTGGACCCCATTTTAATGAATTAGTTGGGGCCTGACATTTTGTTTGTTAATTTTTTGGGGTTATTGAAGTCCAAACAAAATGCAAATTTCTTGCATAAACATTTTGGAAATTCTATAATGAGTAACTACATGAAAAATATACATAGTTAGAAATTACACACTTGTAATTCAACAGATCTAAAAATATTATTAGTGAATCATTATGCAACAGTTAAATGGAAATTTAAAAATACTTACTAATAGATGTTTGATAAACTTTTTGATTCTGAACTTGAAAGAATTCTCTTTCGGTATTATGCAGAGAAGAAAATGTTGTGTTATTTGCATCCTGCTGCGTAAGATATATTTTTACAGTTTCCAAACATTGGAAAGCATAGAAAATGTAATAGTTTTGATAAGAGGTTCATTATCCATTTCTTCATCAGAATCACTATTCATTGGCTCTGACAAAGCAACAATTTCTTCAACTTTAGTCTCACACTGAGGGACAGTCTGTCATCAAATGTAACATAACTTTTATATTGTTACGAATTTTCTGTAAATAGTGTAAATAATTTGTATTTGGGTGTTTAATGCATTTATATTACTCTGTTATATTTATTTCATGTTAAAATTGTACTAATCGCTAGCAATGCCGTCCCTTACGTTATAATGGCGATTCAATGAGAACTTGGCGAAATCTTGGTGGTAGAGCCAAGTTGGCATCATTTTTGGCGACCATTTTGGCGTCATTGGTGACCATGGTGAGTTCAGAACACTCTGGAATCTTCTAGAAAGTAGATCTCTCCGCTAGTGTCGCGTTCAATGACTCGAGCGTTTATATTTCTGGAAGTTTCTGCCACACCTATAAAGCAGAGTGCCAGCTGCTACCAGTCAGTCTGGATTAAACCAGCGAGTAGTGAAGATTGTTTTGACTAGCGATTAGATCGCTGTGCTTGTGAATAATCTTTTACATACGTGTATTTTAAAAATGGATAATTGTGTTTGATTGCTGTTGAAGGTGTGAAGACCTTCGGAGATTTACTCTGTGAGTATTGCTGCTGAATCCTGTATTTAAAGGATTGGATTTTTTTTAATAAATTCACATTACTCTTGAACTGTTTTTTTCTTTGTAATTGTTTTACATAAAATCTTCGAATCCGGATCTACGTAACAATATCTTAAAACATTCCCCTACGTAGTGGATTGGGATAATATAAGAAAGGAGTTTCCGGTTCTATTCAAAGCACACAATACATTACACTCAGGACTCGTCTGCACCTGTAAAGTCTAATGAGGGTCCATTTTCCATCAAAGTTTGTTGCTTACAAGAAAAGTATTTTTTTGTTCTGGACAAAAAGGATGTCATTTGTAAAAAAAATCGAACTTTTCTAATATAATCGAAAAATTTTTCAGCGTGTTAAAATACTCCGTTAATTCAGGGTTTATTATTTGTTAAATAGGGGTTTGGTAAATCGGTCTGTATTTTTTGTGTTTTGTTAAATTTACTGTACTTTTCTGTGACTTTTTGTCTCTTACTTAATAATTTAAATACTATTTGTTTCTGCAGATGGTTTAATTGTAGCAAATGATCTGGACAACAAAAGATGTTACATGCTTGTTCATCAAGCAAAGCGCCTTAACAGTCCATGCTTACTCATTACTAATAATGATGCTGCTAATTTTCCTAATATTAAAATCAAAGATGTAAGTATAGATGTATTATAAATCTTTTGTTTGATCTATTTACATTACTGACTTTTCAAGTGTTTCCTTTAAATCATTTAATTTATTTTAAAATTGTGTTATTTATTTTATTGTTGAATTTTAGAAGAGGTAAATATGTTTCATTCATGTAAAAGGTAGGATTAACTGAAAAATTGAGTTTACAATTCTTTATTAAGAAGATTTCTAAGTTTTTTATCTTTTCATTTTATACAAGGGCTTTTTTTTAAGTGAGGTCTGTTTGTTTAAAAAAAAAATAATGACAATATTTGGTTTAAAAAAACCCCTTTATTTTAGGATTGTACGTACTTTTGCCTTTTTTTTCTACATAGTTGCCGAGTTTATTAATGCATTTGTCCCGTACCTTAAAACTAAATTTTAAAAACCCTCTTCAAGAAAGTCTGTCACCTGGTCGGGCAGCCAAGAGTTCCTAGACGCTTTCACTTCTTCGTTGTCACTGAAACACTTCCCGCCAAGACTGTGTTTGAGGTACGGAAAAAGGTGGAAATCGCTCGGAGGAATGTCGGTGCTGTATGGTGCATGGTCCCAAACCTCCCAGCCAAAAGATTCGATTAACTCCTGAGTCGTTCGATGAAGTGTGAGGCCTTGGGTTATTGTGGAGGAGCAAATCGCCTTTTGACAGCAGGCCCCGTCGTTTGTTTTGCAAAGCTCTTCAAAGCTTTCGTAGAGTTGTGCAGTAGGCACCCGAGTTTATCGTTGTTCCTTGTGGAATAAAGTCCACCAGCAAAACGCAGCGCCGGTCCCAGAACACTGTTGCCATAATCTTGAGCTTTGACAGTGTTTGTTTGGCTTTGACCTTGACGGGAGAGAATGTTTGTTGCCATTCCATTGACTGTTGCTTTGATTCCGGGGTGATATTGGATACCTATGTTTCATCTCCAGTAATGATTCGATTCAACATGTCATCCCCATTTTCCTATTAACAAATTAAAAAATTCCAATAAAATGGCAAACCTCTTTTCTTTGTGTTCCACTGTGAGTTGTCTGGGTACCCACCTAGAACACAATTTCTTAAAGTGTAAGTCTTCAGTCATAATTATGTTCACCACCGACCGAGAAACATTAGGAAATTCCAACGAAAGAGCAGTTATTGTGAATCTCCTGTTATTAAGAATTTTTGTTTCAACTGCTTGCATCAAATCTTCAGTGATTACAGATGGGCCGGCCTGAGCATTCTTCGTTATGGACGTTTGTTCGCCCATCTTTAAACTTCCTGACCTCTTTTCGAACTTTGCTGTCACTCATTGCTTCTGTGCCATAAACTTCTGTTATCTGGCGATGAATGTCTGCAGCTGACATGTTTCTCGTAGTCAAAAAATGTATAACAGACCACATCTCGCACTTGGCGGGCGATTCAATCACCTTAAACATTTTAAAGATGCACAGCAAATTTTACACAACTGCTACATAGCTGGAAATGGCGTGAGAGTGTTCGCAAAGGATGCTGGTCAGTAATGCAGAGACTTGTTGCCGTTCACGCATGAACTAGGGAACTATACACGCCAACGGACCTTTAAAAATAGCCCTTGTAATTTTTCACCATTTATGCATTGTTATTTTAAAGCTGTGAATTGTATTATATGTTTTTATGTATTTTGTTTTTTAGGGTTATAAACGAGTAAATCTTAAATTTGACAGAATCTTATGTGATGTACCTTGCAGGTTTGTTCATATTATATAATCTATGACTTTTTGGGATATTTTTTGTTAGATTTATCCTCAGTAAATTTTATAAAAGAATATGAAGAAAATTGTTACATGTATGTGTATTTAAAAGTAATATTTGTTTTAATTTAACAATGTTATTTTTGTCTGAATAATTTTAATAAAATCTTGTTTTGAAGCTTTTTTATCATGATTCTTAGAAATATTTCAATTTAAATATGTATCATAATGTCCTCATTATGTTAAAATGATGTCTATAATTTATCTAAATATTATTTAATTTTATTACAATTTAATATTTAATTCAAATGGAACAAAATAAAATTTCTAGTGGTGATGGTACTCTTCGTAAAACTGCTGAAATGTGGAAGAAATGGAATGCAGCTAATGGCAATAACATGCACGGGTGAGTCATTTTATTTCTGTTGACTTCAATTTAAAATTAATGCTGTTCACCATTTTAATTATTAGAATTGTCTTAATATGTTGAAACAGTTTAATTTTTATTTGAAAATTTCTCAATATTCAGTTTACAGTTTCGAATTTTGAGACGTGGTCTTGAACTTCTTGCTCCTGGAGGCCGAATGGTATATTCAACTTGTACCTTTAACCCTCTTGAAAATGAAGCTGTGCTTGCAACTATGCTTCAGGAAACTAAAGGTGACTGGGCAATTTCTTACTCTTTGTTAAATAGTATATAGCATTTTTTTCCTTGCATATTTACTAAATTTAGAATATGTTAAAGTATTTTCTATCTTAAAATGAATTCACAGAAATAATTTCTATACTTTTGTGATTTTTAATTTAATCAAGTTAAATTGTTTTGCATAACATATTTAAATTTTGAAGATGTTTTGAAAATTAAATTGTATAGTATGTATTTGTATTAAGAATTTAGTGATTATTTAATAGTTATTTAAACTCAATTTATAATTAATGCATTTTGTCTTAATTAAAAAATCAAGGCATTATGAGCTATACATTTTGTAATATTTCTGTTTAATGATATGTACTTTTAACTCATCTTATTGTTTTGAAAATTTAAATCCTGATGACTTTAGTATGAAAATAAAACAATTCCTTTCTTAGGTTCTGTTGAATTGCTGGATGTGAAATCCTCTTTGCCAGGTTTAAAAACATTACCTGGACTTTACGAATGGCAAGTTACAAATAAGGAGTTGGAAGCTTTTACGAAATTTGAAGAAGTGCCTGAAAAGAACTTAACACATATACGTCCACATATGTTTCCACCTCCACTTGAAGTTGCAAAGGAGCTACATTTAGAGCGTTGGTAATTAGCTAATGTGGTAAATTTCTTGAATAAAAATACATTTTAAAGTAAACATATAAAGAGAAATTCAAATTTGATCCATAATGGGGAAAAGTAGCCTCTCACAAAAAATATTATATATCAATAAAGTTATACTTATTTGTTTTTTTTTTGAAGAATTACAATTTTAATATTTCTAAAAATCATTCATATTCTAATACGGTGGTTCTTAAACTGTGGTTTCCCAGAGCCTTTCTAGGGGTCAGCAAAGGTCTCATTTGATGTTATGATTTCCCTCTTTCAATGTCTGAAAGATGTCATTGGTTCTATTGAAAGATGTTCCATCCTAGACTAAATCACTAAAGTGTTACCAATGAAAAAACTACTGGAACATGTATTTTTTGATCTAGAATATTAATTCTCTTTCTATTGTTTGTAACTACATACATTTCTACAATGTAATATTTTCAATACTATAGTAGAAACACATAGAAGTGTTTAAAAAAAGTCTGTATAAGTAGCAGAGGCAGTCTTAAAATTATTGAGGAACCTCTAAATCACTCAACCACATATTGGGAGTCAGGGAGGGTTATTCAAAATCTTGGAGGTGCACGATGTCAGGCAGATATGTAAAAGTGAAAGTTTGTGTTTGAAAGTTGAAAAACCGCTGCTCTAAAAGTATTTGTACGTTTTTGTTCCTTGAAAACTTTTAAATTTTAAGTACCTAAATAGTAATAAAAAGCAATTTTATTTTTAAAAACTTACTGAAAATTCTAGAATACATACTCCTTGCTGTACTTTTGAAGTATCTAAAATACTAAGGAAAATTTTAATCAATATTTAAAGACCAAATGGCACTTCTGGAAATTTAAAAGTTAGTAGGCAAAAAAATGGAGTTTTAAAGGTTTTTTATGGTACTGTTTAGATTAATAAGTTTATTTAATAAATCTTCCACCCACCTGATTAGTGGTTAATGACACTGACTACTGTGCCTTAGGGCCTGGGTTCAAATTCCAGAGAAGGCTTGGTTGCTTATAAACGCCTTATAGTGCTTAGAGTGCCTTCACAGCACTCTAAATATTTGTAAAGTGGCAAATCCTCTTATGACGTTAGTGGAAGGGGGAGGCTCCTGACCCCACCCCCTGGATGTTCTCCCTCAAAATTGGGGCGAAACAGAACCAAATCGTTACGTAACCTGCATGGTGCTCAAAGCTACAGCTAATGACAGGCACACAACTAGCCCCTTGCCACAATACATTTCATCCATCTTAATCTGATATTACTGTCGATCGTGTGGGACTAATAACAACAAAAATTCATATGAATTTGCTGTATTCTTTGTTACTTTTTAAATGATAACACATTGATGATTTCTATTGTAGCATACGCATTTTACCTCATCATCAAGACACAGGTGGATTTTTTGTTGCTGTGTTACAGAAGAATGAAAAATTACCTTGGGAAAAGGCTACAGGTAATTATTATTATTTTTTTTTCAAATTGAATAGCTTTTTTTAATGAAAAAAGGTTAATTCTCCATCTTTTATTTCAGATGATGTGCTAGACAATACCAACGGGTATGTTATTTTTTTAAATTTAATTTTTAATGATTTTACATATGCAACTATTGTTCGCTCCTTTCATATGATGGTTAACTTTCTTTTTTAATTTAATAAGATGTAATAACCTTACGTCATTAAATTCGCATGAAATTCAATAAAATATATAAATATAACTGCGTCTTTTTTTTTCATTTAGAACTTTTTTTATTGGCTAGTAAATTATTGTATACAAAGCAGCCATATTTCTAGATTTAGTAAATATTTAAAAAAATATTAATGTTAATTCTGTTGTAAATTTATATTTATCATATATATATATTAGTTTTATAAATCATTTTAAAATTAATTTTACAAAATTTGCAGCAGAATATACCAATTGCAGACAAATTTATTAAATAATTAGCCTGACTCTTTTTAAAAAGTGTGTCTCTTTGAAAATCTTGTGAAATAAACTAGATAGTATCAAAATTATACAAATAAACAATAGAAGACTATAAAATTTAGAATTTCAGTTTTATTAAAACTAAATGTTATTTCACTTGTGAGTTCAGTTAGTTATATGTATCAAGCAATATATTTTAAAATGAATCAAATTACAAATATGAGCAGGTAATAAATAAAAAAATTAAATGATGTGAGGTTTTGTCAATAGCACTATATCACCGTTCTCCTCATTATCTATTGATTCATTCAATTTTTCCCCAGCTTACCTCAATAGAGTTTAATAGATGCTATAATGTGTGGTATTTCAAATATTTTTAATTATTTCTTTCTCCCATAAGCCCTCCAGCAAAGAAAAGAAAAATATGGGGTTATAAAGAAGATCCTTTTATATTCATGGATGATGTGGATGAAATCTGGCCCAAAATGAAGTACTCTTTCTTGTTATTAAGTTTTTTTTTCATTTAATGTATGAAAATTGAGACTGAAATATTTTCATCCATAATGCTTAAACATTTCATTTGAAAGAAATATTTTTTGCAATACATATAAATTAATACAAACAGTAATGCGAAGTTTTTTCGTTTAAAATTAGCTTTCTGTACGTTAAAATTTATTTTGAAAGAAGTTTCTAAAAATATATATATGTAATGGTTATTTAGTCTTAGTTTTTCAAACATGTTCAAGAGGCATTTCTTTTTAAAGAAAATTTAAAGATACAATAAATCTTAATTAATAATTGTATTAGTTAAAGTCTTTTATATCTAAATCAAGCATAAAATAATATTCAAGGTGAAGCATTGTATTTTCATGTATATGAACTTTGTATTTGTGTCATTCATTATTTTAAATGAAAGATCTATTAAAAAATTATGTATTACACAGTCACAGTGAATATAGCAGTCCAGGGGTGGCCAATCTGCAGCACACGTGCCACGGGAAGACTTATTGAAAAATACTAATACCAATTTTTCATAATTTTATTAAAATGTGGTTTTCCTAGACAAAAAGAAAGAAACCATCAAAATTTATTTTAAATACACCAACCAAATTGAATTAAGATAGAAAATTTTCATGTTGAAAATACTCCTTTATTGTTGTGCATGCTGGTTTTCCAAAGGAAGATTGTACTTTTTTTCCCTTACCCTAATTGATGACATACTTTCTTCTGCAAACAAACTTTTGCTTTTTTTCAATTCAATTTTGGAGAAAAATAATTAACACATTTCACATTAATGTAATAACTGTTCTGAAGTTAATAAGGCTCCGAGCTATGATAGATTTAAAAATTTAATATCTTATTTTTTAGAATTCGTTCATTTCTAGGTTTAATGATTTTCAAGATCATAAAAAAATTTTTTAATCTTTTTTCACAATATCTCTAAAACGTTAATTGTTACCCACCTGAAACTTAAATTAGAATTATTGACCTATAGCTCTTCACTACAATGAAAAGCAAGTATAAGGAACTTATTTCAACTGCAAAAGGTATGAATTATCTTGAATTTTAGAAAGTTGTGCCAACAAGCAATTTTTCAAATTTACAAGATTTAGCTGTCAGATATTGCAATAAATTTGGATCAATCTATTTGTGCACAAGTATTTTCTGTTATGAACATAATTAAATCAAAGTATCGTTCAAAATTAACCAATACACACCTAAAACAACCTAATTTTGTTAGCATCTTCCAGAACTAATTCTACTATAGATGACTTGATAAAAAACCTGTAAATTCAAAAACAACATAAACAAAATACTGACCGTTAAATAATTATTTAGAATTAAGTATTTCAAGTTACTCATTTTTATTTTATACCTAACCTAACTGATTGAACCTGTAAAAAGTTTTTAACATTAAATGGTAGGTTTGTACTTTTTTTTCTTATTTATTGTATTATTTTCAAATTTCCACTCCTTATACTTGCATAAAAAAAAAATGCACTACTTGCTTAAAAATCCCTTAAGCCTATAAGTAAAAATTTTCACCTTTTGTATTTATTGGTAAAGTTGGAAATGGCATGCATAATCTTTTTTTTATTAGAAAGTGGCACTCTTCCCAAAAAAATTAGCCACCCCTGCGATATTTAAAGTAGTTATGATAGAAAAATAATGGCTAGTGTTATTTCTGTGCCACATACTGTTGGCACTATGAACCTGTTATATAGAGTGGCAGATACATGTAAAATCTGTCAAGGCTTAAAATCATGTGTGGAAGGTGGCGAAAGCTCCAGTATTTTCATCACCAGTAGCCATGGTGTTGCTTTATTTTGGCATTATTCTGTGTTTGGAATGGTTAAATTGGCATTTTTCTCTCCTCAATGAGTCTTTCCTTTCCCAGGTGGATCATTTGGAATTAACTAGTGGCGTGAGAGGATGGTTATACTTTTTGCTCTTTATAAGTATTTGATATTCATGTACAATAGGATACTGTTTGCACAAGCTGTTGTATGAATTAACTTAAATTACATTAAATCCACTTTATTGAATACTTTCATTATGTCTGAATTATCGAAATAAATTGCTCTGGCAATTACAAACCTATAATATTTTAAAATCTGGTTTTGCTGCAATAGTCAAAAGCTCAAGTACAGCATTGTTTTCGTCAACTCATGGTATTGCTGTGCAATTATGTCATTGATGCACGTTAAATTTGTCGAGGCTGAATGTTCTTCCATTGGTGTTGTGTTGGGTGTTAGTTCAGTCACTTAACTGAGACCATCACCAATAGCGCACATGTTTCAAAATGCAATGTTACTTAAAATCAATTACACACTGTCAGTCATTACACTTGCATGTAATCCACCTTTCAAATTATTAAGACTGTCGAATTTTTACTTTGTTTTGCTGCATTCTAATGTTCAAAGAATTCTTATTATTATTGAAAATAATAATTTTTATGAATTTATTTGATAGAGGATTACCATAAATATATTCTCTTAATTAAAATATTGTGTGTACAATGTGTGCTGAAAGACATTTTGCAAAAGGCATTCACATATATCAACAAACAAGATTCACTGTGCTTTAAACCAATTATATGAAAAGGTGTCTTTTTTTATAGGGCATTAGTTCAGCAGTCACATTTTGTTGAATTTCTCAATCTTTTCCCTTCATGAAACTGTCAATACAATTTTGAAAGCATTTGACAACTATCTTCTGCTGGTTTAGTTTAAAAACAAAATATCCTAACGAAATATTGCTTATCTAAACAATTATGTACATACATATGCCGCATGTGAACTAAAATGCACTTACCAACTTTTACTAGTGTGGGAAGGTAATGTACCGAGCATTTTTTGAATAGACTTTATATGAGGCATAATTACTGCCTTTATATTTTGTCAATCTGTCTGAAAGCAATAAAATAAAAGAGAATTTTTGTTTAAGCTTTTGAATTGAGAGAATTCATTTTATATGAAGTTTAGGTGCATTATTTAATAATTAAGATTCTGTTTTAACTTTGTCTATATTAAAAGGTCATATAATTAACTGATATTTGTACTTCTCAGAGTGAATTTTGACTTGATTCCCTATTTTCTATTGGGAGATATTTATGTATACAATAACATTTCAAAAGTTCTCTGCTAATACAATGTTATACATTATTTTATACTGTAGAAATAATTCTCTCTTTCTTTGTTTTTAGAGAATTTTATAAATTAAGTGATTTTCCAACATCTCAGTTTCTTAGTCGATGTGTAGAAGGAAAAAAGAGAAACATATATTTTACTTCTAAAATAGTTAAAAATATTATTCAAGAAAACTTAGACAATATTAAAGTAGGTATATAAAATATTCTCTTAATTGAATATAAGTTTCCTTTTAGCTATTCTTTATTTCTTATGTTTTTGTTTTATACAGATAATCAACACAGGAGTTCGTATATTGTGTCGTAGTGAAAACAAGGATACCACATGCATGTATCGCCTTACGCAAGAGGTATTAGTTTTTTTCTCATTTAATGAATTAACATTTATATAAAAAAAGAAATATAGTTTAATTTCTACTTTGCTTTGTTGTTAATTAGCACCTAGTTTATTTCTTATTTAACAACATGAGGTAAAGACATAAAGAATATTGATAGATGTAAATAATATAAATCTACAGAGGACTGACTTCATAGTTGAACTTGTTTTCAGAATCTGTACTTTTGTAATTTAAAGTTTGCAAGTTAACTACTCCAAAAATATTTTTATAAAAAGAAAAGCTTGGAAAAATGATTTACTGAGTATTTTGTCTAACGAAAACTGATATGGTTTAAAATCTTTCCTTATGGATGAGGTTTTTACCTCTATAATTAATGAAATTCCCTGATTTTCTAGAATAAATATATAATTCACTAGAAATATAAAGTTGAATATTTATATAGTGCATTATACGCATATTAATTTGTTTAAGAGATATTGGAACAGTTATTTATGTAAAACTGTAGATGCTGTATAAGTTTTAAATTTCATTATAAACATGATACAAATATATTTTTGTAGGGGAAGACTTTGTTTTTCTTAGATATTTTGAAAGACTGGACTGAGAAAAAAATTTGTTATTTTGGATTCATGTCCATTAAAAGCAGTCTCAGTTTGTAAAAATTTTCATATTTTACCAAATAATTGCGATGGGACTTTTTACGAAAAATAAACAATTTAACAGTATTTGATATTGTAAGAATCTTTCAAAAATATAAATTTCTATATCTCTTGTTATAAATTTTACTGTAGGGTGTTTCTACAATTTCCCCTTACATGAGTGATAGAAAAATGGACATTAAGCTAGAAGATTTAATCGTTTTATTGACGAATGAATACCCAGCTCATACACTCTTCAATGAAGAAACACAACAAAAACTGAAAGAAATTGGTGAGTATTTCTTGTTTATTATGGTTATTTTAATTGAGAAATGTTGGAAAACAAAATCACACTTGGAAATTTCTTTTTCAGGGTCTGGGTGTCTTATTTTATGCTATACTGGAAATAAAGGGTAAATATAATGAACCATTGTGTGGTTGTTTTTACAGAATCTTTTTTAAGTAATATATATATATATATATATTGCTGAAACTATATGGGCTTCCTTGAAACAACATCAAGCAGGCACAGGGTTAAGTGATGACCAGTATATTTTTGAAAATGAGGAGAATAAGCACCTTCCATCATATCATTAGGTGGTCCACAAATTTCAGTGTTTTTTTACATATATGATCTTATATAGCTGCATTGTTAATCAGTCACAAGTGGAGCCAAAAACTTTGCTTGTTCAGTTAAAAAAAACTAATGTAGTTTGAGAAAATGTGATACCACCTAACTTTGACTGCACAAAAAGAAAAATGCTGCATACTACCAGCAGCAAGTTTTTCAAAATCTTATCTAAATTGGTCAACACTTGCTACTTCTCTATTCATAAGAATTGTTGGCAATTTTTTATCAAAATGACTTCATTAACTGCTTGCCTGATTATCTCATGTTCGTATATATTGCAGTTAATTATTATCCAGAAAAAACTTGGGCAGAATTTGTCAGTATGATTGGTTTTATCATGGTTTTACCTGGCCTGGAGGAAATGGAAAAAAAAATATTTAGCCTTGTTAGGCTGTTAGAAGGGCAATTGCACATTAAATCTGTCCAGAATCAAATTTCTCCCCTTGGCGTGGACGTTAGGAGAGGGTGTCAGCTTAGGTGTCGTTCTCGTAACTTAACCATGGTTCTAGAATTATGAGGTTTGTCGCCAATAGCCTTGTGTTACTTTTAAAGTGCAAGGTAAATAAAACACTCACTCTGTACAACACATTAAAAAGTTTTCCCATGCTCTAATATCCCTCTTAAAAAGTACAGAAGACTTAATTCAAAGAGAAATATTACTACTAAAGATAACTTAAAATTTTTAAAAACATTACTGCTGGTGTATTTTAACCCTCAAGCAGTCTGCACGTAAAATCCTGCCATTCCAGAGATGCTTTTTCTGCCTTCAAGCAAGATTCCCAAAAGCGGCTGAGCCGCATTCTTAAAAATATGGCTCAACCGCTTTCGAGAACCCCACCTGAAGGCAAAAAATATGTGCAGTGCATTTTCGAAGCATCTCCAGAATGGCAAGACTTTACTTGCAGACTGCTTAGAGGGTTAAGCAATATATATGAAAATGAGCATTCGCAGACTTGCATTAAATCCACTAAAAATGAGATAATTGCTTTTGAAGGTAGCAAAGTCTTTACATTAACGTCCAAATAGTTTGTGAAGCTGGCGATGCTCAATTAACTTTTCTGAGTTAAGGTAAATACCCTTATCTGTTGCTAATGTTTTATAGTTGATTTCGCAGTTCTGGTCACGTGTTTCCCCTACTGTATAGTGTATGACAGCTTGTGAATTAGTAATTTATAAAGGATAGTTGCATCATCACCATTATTTTACTTTTTTTCAATGCAAGATAGCAAAAGTGATGATTTTTCAGATAGTGATTATGAAGAGGTGAACATTGAAAATATTGGAAGTGATTCTTCTGTGTGTAGATTTATTGAAGCAGTGCTCCCATAAAAGAGATTCCAGGGTACAGAATGTCGGGTATCACTTTGTATGGTAGTTTTTGAAACAAGGGACAACACAAAGAACTAATATTTAACTTTTTTTCATTTGCCCGAGATAACTCGGGATAGTAAACTAATATTAAAACTAAATGCTTTTACACCTGTAAAAAATTAAATTCAACTCAAAACCTATATATTTTGCTTTGTTTCAATAATAAAATGTGATGTTTTCAAAAAAATTTGTAAGGGAAGCGGTTAAAAAAAGTAATTAATTTAAACATGTTCAAAGTGTTTGCCTTCGTAAACTGATTGAAAATATAATGGAACTGCACCAAAGGATTGCTGAAGAAATAAATTAATCACAACTCATCAAGCAATTTCCCTAAAAAAGATGTAGAGCCTGAATTCGTGTAGAAGGAACCTTGAACATTTTTCTCTTTATGGAGTTAACATAATTTTCTAAAATTATGTTAATTCTCCTAGTCATCACTTTTTATCCTTTGCCCACATAATGTTGAGTTTTGGGACACCCTGTATATTTAAAAAGCTAAATAATTATTGAACTTTTTACAATTTATTTATGAATACACAAAAAGTCAATTATATATATATTCTTTAGTGCTGATGATGAATTTGATATTGAACTGTGTGGGTGGAAAGGAAATCAAACTCTTCGATGCTATATTCCAAAAGTAGGCAGATTCCATTATTTGAGGATATGTGGTGTTGATGTTTCTCAGTATGGTAAGATTTATCCCAGTATTATCTTCTATAATAACCTTTAGTACATAAAATTGCAACTGTTCTCATTTCTTGTTTCAGAAATGAGAGAGAAAAAGAAATTTAAAGTGAAAGCAGAAGATGCTGTTGAGGCCGACGTCGACATGCTCACAGAGGAGCAAGATCCAAATGAGTTGGATCTTAACGGAACTGAAATTATAACCACAGATGAAGAGCTCACTGTAAAAAGTTGACAACTGCTGTGAAAAATAAATTTTATTTATATAAAAATGTTACAAAGGTCTTTAAACATTATAAATAAGAATATGTAAATTATGCAGCAGAAAAACTAACAAGAAATAGAATAATACATAAAATTAACAATAAACTAGTTATTTTGCAGCACTGTTAATCACACAAGTAACTGCCTAACATCAACAAATGATATTAAATATTAAGATGAAACCATACCACTCCTTGTCACAATTCCATTGTAATACTTCCTGGTTTACCCTTTTTTCCTAGTTGTGGAAATGTTGATTTGCCTAAAGAGGAAAGAATAGTTAATCTCCCAATACATACAGCAATTGTTCTTAAATTTTCAATCGTCACAGTTTTACATCGTGGATCCTCAAGATTTTGAACACCCCTCCCTGTGTGTGATTTAAAGGTTCCTCAATAATTTTAAGACTGATTGATGCAGACTTTTCTTAAAGGGAAAAAAAAACGGTAAACATTTAATTCAAAATATTAAATAATGCAAATCTAGTCTAGGAAGGCATTTTTCCATGAGACCGGATCTGTGAACCACAGTTTAAAGAACTTGTCATTTGAAAATTGGTTAGTGCCATTTATATTTTTGAAATATTGCTTATTCTTCTCCATGGTATAGAATAAGAATTTATTTCTAAATTTTAAAGCATGGTTTCAAATTGAAAAAATAGTTTTTTTTAAAGAATAGGAACATGTGAATGATTAGTAAACATAAAAAAGACCAATAGATGGATAAGAGGAAATGTTTCAGAACAGCTAACGGGGTTTTAATACTGAGTATTCTTTAGGTCAGTGGTTCTAAATATGGTCAGCAGACCCCCAGCATCTTACTAGGAGGTCTATGAAGATCCCTCTTCTTTTTTTACACACAGATAAGCTTAGTGGAAAAATTGAAAGATGTGCGATCCTAGACTACATCACTAAATTAACCCTAATAATAATTTTAAAAAACCTACTAGGACATGTATTTCAACCAAGAATATTAATATAGTAATTGCAAAAAGAAAAAAAAAAACTTATGTAATATTTTCAAAAAAATAGTAGAAATACATGTGAAAAGTTTAATCAGTCATTCATACAATGCCAATATGAAAACGACTGAATCCATTTCAAATTGCCTCTGCATGCCAGTTCTAGCCTTTGGTATAAACAGCACTGTACAACTATTTAGGTTTTATATAGATGTTTACTGTTTTCTTAAAGGAAAAAACAGAAGTCTGAAAAGTAGCAGAGGCATGATTATTAAGGAACCTTTAAATCACTTAGCAATGTGTTAGGAATCAGGGATTGGTGTACAAAATTTTTCAGGGCTGCAATGTCAGACTGATACTTAAAGGGGGACCACAGTGATCAAATTGTCCTGATCACCATTCTTACAAATATTATTTAAATATATGAAAAGCAAGCTTTTATATTTCTATATACAACTTTTTTTGATATAATTAATTATCAGACTTTATGGAAACGGTGTGATAGTTTTGAACTTTTAAGATTAAAACACTAATTTTTATATGCAAGGCTACTTACTTGGAGGTGGATTCATTTTAGAAGCTAGATACACAAAAGGTTCCACTAATGTTCTCCGATCTAATGCTGAAACCTCATATAATTTCACTGCAAGAGTATTCATTTTGATTAATTATCAAACTAAAAATTCTTTAATGCAAGGGTTTGATTATTTATTTCAAAACTGAGGAATAATATTACTGACCTTTCTCTTTTTGTGCCCATGCTTGGGCTAATACTGTATCAACTTGTCGCTCATTTTGTAAATCCATTTTATTTCCTAACACTATAATGGGCACCTGTAAAAAAGAATGCATCAAATTCTTTTAATCTTTGAGTTTGTGTGTTGTATTTTAAAAATAAAGCTAAGCTTAGAGGTGCAGATATATTAACTATTGATTCTTTAAACATAAAAAATGCATTCTTAACAAAAAAAAAAGAAATACTGATATTTGATATATTAAGTATTTGCTTTTGTTTAAAAAAAACTATGAAGTCGAAACAATCATGTAAAGGAAATCTGAAACATTTTGATATATCATTAAGTCACTTTTCAAATTTTAATAATTGACATGATTGTCTTAATACATTAATTTTAATACCAAAACAAGATCCAAAAGAGGTGCATAATTGTTCATAGATATTTAACAGCTAAATAGTAAGCTAAAAGTAATTGAAAAAATATTAAATAATAAATAAACCTAGAATCAAAATCAATATTATTAAATTGATTATATTTATATATGTTACAACAAATGCGTAAAAGCTTATAAATAAAAAATATTTCATTTCTATATATTTAAAAATCAACCTCAATGCTTGCAAAAATTTTTAGCAAAAAGATAAATTTAGGCATGGTTCTTAAAATTAATACATCAATGAAAAATAAAGTAAACATGAAGACGAATTGAAAAAATATTCAGAAATTTGATAATAAAATATATATATATGATAATTTTAAAATACTTGGGACCTCCCAAAACACTGAAATACTGCATCATCAACTTCTGAAATTTTATAATGCAATATGAAACAAGAACTGTTTAAAATAAGCTTTAATTTTTGTGCTTTATTGATAATAAAAATTTTTTAAGAAATTCCTGAAAAAATGGAATTATACAAATGATGGAAATAATTATTGAACATTTATTTTTACAATTAGGAAAAACTTTTTTCTCTAACAAAATAATTGATATTTTTAAAATACATAAATAGCTTTCTTGGAATACAGAATCAAATGGGAAAAATATAAGATGAAAATGGTACATATATATCTGAACACCTTTCGCGAATTACTACAAGGATGAAAAAATGTCCCTAGAATTATATGAAGATATTTTCAAACTTACAAATGAAAGGTATAACAAAAACCTAATTTTCTTACAAAAAGTTTTTAAATTTTGATGAACATACAAGAAAATAAAATGTTTACAGACAGGCGATAAATATTGTTCTGCAACACAACCTTGCATACAATCCTTTGATCCTTATGACTTAAAGATATTGGCCAACAAATAACCTAAATTTTACTAGCACTAATTTTACTATAATAACTTAATTTTTTTTGCTAGCATCTGCAAGAGCTAATCCTAATATAAATGACTTGTTAAGTCTGAGTAATTTAAAAGCCACATTGAGTAAGTGCTGAGCATTTAATAATTATCTTGAATTAAATTATTCAAGTTACTCCTTTTTATTTTATCATACCTAACCTAATTGATTGAACTTGTAAAACGTTTATCAACAATAAAACCCAAGTTTGTATTTTTGTCTTTTTTATTATATTTTTAAATTTCGATTACTGACTTGCATTAAAATCCCATAATAAGGCAAAAGTAATATTTTTTCACTTTTCCATATTTGTTTGAAGTGGGATGCATAATTTTTTTTTTTTTTTTAATCAAATAGTGGCACTCTTCTCAAAAAGGTTGGCTACCCCTGTTTTAGACCATATAAATTTTTATTTTATCAAGCACTAATTTTTTTTGTTTTAAAAAATAGACTTTTGTCTGCTATAGGAAAAAAAGTTTTAATTTAATTACTTTTGTGAAAAATATTTTTATATTCTTTATGTACTTCAAATACATATATATATATATTAAATAAGTATATTATTTATAACAGCCAAAATCATTTTACCTCTTTCTTCTCTTTTACTTTATCATACTCCTTCTTAACCTGGTCCAGTAAAGAGAATGATTCCCGACTATTTATAGCATACACAAGAACAACTCCCTGTTAAAACATATATAAAGTAATATTATAAGTTAACTTTTATATATACAAACATATTAATCATCTTGCATTACAATTACCTCAAAAAGATTTATACTAACAAAAATAAACCAAGACAAAATTGTGTATGGAAAAATAGGCTTAGTTTCTGGACAAATAAGAGAAAAATGCTATATAATTGTTAAATATATTCACTTTTTAAATAGAAGTTGGATACACAAGAATAAGGTAGATATGAAGAAGTTAAAAATATACAAACACGTAAAATGCAATAAATAAGAATTTTATCACATATGTAAATAAATTTCTCAACTTAAACTGATTAAGATATGAAAGGCATTTAAAAATATTTTTAGTCCATTTTGGAAAAATTTGAATTGTATGCTTCAATTATACAATTTTTCACAGAAATATTAAAAACACATGTTTATCAAAAAAGCACACACGTGTATATATAAAGGTTTCTCTATATTCAATTTTTTTATTCTTTAATGTTTACAAAAATTTTATTTTAAATAACACATGAAAGTGTCCTTGTACCTGAACTTACTTTATTAAAAACTGAATAAATGCACAATAACCCCCTTTTTTTTATCAGATACAATTTTAATTTTTAAAAAGTTTCAATTTTAAAGTTTTTGGAACTTATTTTGAACTATGGCAATGATGGGGGCCAATACCTGAACCAGCATGAGTGAGTGAATATTAATATTGCACTATTCAGCTACTCGAGTGCTTTTTGGCAATGGACTTCGTAATTTTGAACAATGGTAAATGAAAAAAGAACCCCGAGCTGGCACTCCCCTTTTAATTTCCACCAGAGGATGTTTGACTTCCAGATTTTTGCATTGTTCCCCCGTCAGAACATCTTATACTGGGCCCAACTCATGACACACTGGCCACCAGTCCGTTACCTTGACCACTAGGCTAACATGGCCAAATACCTGAACCAGCATCCCACTTTCTAAGCTTCCATACCTCACTAGCATGAGGACTTTAAGCTTCAACAAATTTAACATGTATCAGCCCTGCTGTACAACAGAAGCATTAGGATTCAAACCTACTACTTGATATCAACAACATTGGCCTTGAGCTCAAGATTATGATTTGTAGGGTTGTGGTGGCCACACAATTTTAGATAATGAACATTGCAGAATCAAAGATGTCTTAGCATAATATTTCAGTAAATATAAAATTTCAAATTTAAGTATAAGGTAAAAGATATGTTTAATGCTTACCTCTGCATATGTCATATATGTTTTCAAAAAGTCAGTAGATTGACCAGGTACCTATAAAGAAAAATAAAAATTACAAAATAACATAAGTGAAAATACATGAAATTTTTGGAACATTTATAGAACAATATTTTTATGGAAGAAAGAAAAGTATACTAACAATAGAACAGAATGATTAGTCCTTTTAGAAAAAAATAAGTTATGAAGTAACAGATTTTATATTTGAAAAAAATTTAAACAGTTAACAGATCAAATTCAGTCCAAAATTTTTACGGAGAAGCATTATTAAAAATTAAATGAAAGAATATACTGTATTACTATGCTAATATTAAGACAAATGATACAATGTAATATAATTTATGTATATAACTACTAGTTTTAAATTACTGCAAAATAAATATATACTTAATGGCCAAAAAAATTACGAACAATCTGCACATAAACTTACGATTTGTTCATACATTACAAGCATTGATATAAAAAACTGGATATACTAATAAAAAGCTTTCTCTAAATCAAAAGTACCAATTCACTCAGCAATTCATTTTTTTTGTTAGTAAAATTTTCAAGTCCAGTGACTTTGAATGTGGCATAATTGTTAGTGCCAGAACAAGCAGTTCCAGTATCTTCAAATTTTCCCGAAAAAAATCACTAACCATTTGGGCTTTTCTCATACATCAGTGATAATGAATCTTCAAAGAATGACAGTTAAGCCAAAAAACTTTCAGCCTTATGTGAAATAGTAGGTAGAAGCTTCTTAAGAATGAAAGAAATGTCAAGTGACTGACATGCATTGAGTGTAGCAACCAAAGAGCTATTATGCAGCAAACTGCACAGTACGGTACAAATAAAGATTCTCTCCAACCATATTCATATGTTCTACAGAATGTGTATTAAAACAAATTTCGGTACTTACATACTATTGCAACAATGCCAATGTTTATGATAACTTGCCAAGTTGGCAACCCTGATTTTGCACATGCTGAATTGCAACCATGTGCTTCCTTTCATATACTGTTGCCAATATAGTTGCAATAATACGTAAGTATCCAAATTTCCTTCAATAGACAGTGACCAACAACAGACTATTTGACTATGGCTTTTGTGAGCTACTAAACACCAAAATTGGATACTTGATAAATGGAAGAGGGTTACTTTGTAGGACAAGTCAAGATTTCTCCTACAAGACAGCACAAACCATGGATTCAGTATGCCACATGATGGATCAAGTGATGGAGGCACATTCACAATTAGTAGAGAATTTTGATAGAATACTCTTGGCTCTTTCATTCTACTGGAAATATGAGCCAATGTCAGAGCCTATTTCCATATCATGGCTCGCCACATATACTTGTCTATGATCAAAATGTTTCTTGATAATCAACCCTGGCAGTACCTGCTACCAGGATAGAAATATCTCAGACAGATTGGGAAGGAACATAATTCAAAGTTTCAATTTTGACAAAGGCCTTTTAAGTCACCTGATCTCAACCCAATTGATAATTTGTGGGACAAAGTTGAAAGATCTGTCAAGAGCTCCAAAGAATTGAGAGTTGCCATTTCATTAGGGCTTAATTTTCCTCCACAAAGGGTTCAGCAAATTGTAGGGTCTATGCCTAGAATATTTGTTGTCGTCAAAGCTAGAAGAGGTCTCACATGCTGGTAATGATGAGCAGCAGGATGTTTCTAATTTCTTAGCCATTTAAGTGTATATGAATTAGAAGGAAACAGTAAAATATTGGAAATACTTACAGTTCCAGCAGTATCATAAAATCTAAGCTTTTCTTTAAGTCCCCTATCTGTGTTAACAAGAGCACAATAAATATCTTCTATAGTTGGATACTAAAAATAAATAAAAAATTATTTTTAAATAATGTATTTAAGAGAAAGGCTATTTAATAACAACAAACATGTATCAAGACTCATTCTATATTTGAAAAAAAAGCAGGGTGAATATGTTTGATAAATAAATAAAATTATACTATTAAATTTTTAATATTCTTTTCAGTATTTTCAATTTTGCAAATGATTAAAAAATAGTTTATAGAATAATAAAAAGTTTTGATATTAACTGTAAGATTTAAATAATTTTTAAAAGTTGCAAATAAACATTAATATAACTGGAAGGGGTACCACCTGTTAGCCTAATGGTGAACCACCCTGCATTCTACAAATTATACAACTGTTCATACTCATTACTCCAATTGCAAAATTGTAATTTACATGTATTATGTAGTTCTAATGTGTAACCATAATATTGAACAGGACTTACTATAATTTTACTATTACTCTTGTGTGTGAGATAAATTAATAAATTTATTACACCATAACGAAAAACTTTTTTTTATATATAGAGGGAATAATTTTAGAATAAAAAAAGCTTTCCTATATATCATAACATATCTACAAAAATCAAGACATAATATGAAAATTTTACAACATTGCTTTATAATTGAAAATACAGTAATGTCCCAAAAACTTGGCTTAATGTGGACCGAAGGGTAGCCGAGTTTGTGAAAATGCCAGGTTATCGAAAATGAGATTAAAAAAGAATAAGTATGAGTGTTTCCTCAGAAAATATTGTACTGCACTAGTATGTATTTGTTTACTTAAGAATATAACAGAAAATAAATTGCTCAAATACCCTTAAACAAAGGAAAAGTAGGAATTTTATGAAGGCATAGAGCATTTACTACATGAAATTGAGAATTGTACAATAATTTACCTGATCGGATACACATAAAAAAATACTGTTTGAAAGTATAAAGTTGTCTATAACGAAAATTAAGCAACACACTATGCAAAAATTGGCATTTTTTTTTTAAATGCATAATATCCTGTTGTTTTCCATACTGCACTCTGCATTTTACAGCTTCATCATGAAGACAATGAAGGAATAGTAAGTCCATTACAGATGCATCTTGTTGTTCAAAATACCGAAGAGTGCTTTCAATAGCCTTTAGTCACTCACTATGTGATATTTTAAGAGTTTGTGCAGTGTTCTTAATGTTAACGTCTTCATCATTTTCCAGCATTTCTTCATAAACTGTAACAACAGCAATAATTTCTGCATTGGACCTTGAACAGGTCTGCACTTTGAGTTTTTTAAACCTGCAAGGGTGTGGCTGAGTTATTTGGACTGCCAGGTTATATATATATCAAGAGCAGTTTTCAGGACTCTACTGTATTTATTATCATAACAGAAACATAAGAAATTATAAATAAAAAAATATTTTCTTAAAATTATTATACATGGTAAATGAGTTTTGGGAAGGCTTTAAATCACATTTTTTTACTTATTATAAATCATGTTTTCTCTAAATAATGTGCATATTTTTCTAAATTATGAAATGAAAATAGCACAACATTATTAACTTTTGGAATTTAACTTTATGTAAAATTTTTAAACAAGCACTTAGTTCTTTTTATCTGGTATGAATTTTGTTAAAGTAGTTCTTTTCAAGAGTTTTGTAGTATGGGAATCATTGTATATCAAATTATACTGCTTAAAAATTATAGACCCATCAGAAAATTGTCCAACTTCCCTCCAGCAAATTTTACTATATTATACATTAAATGTGGTTTAATACAACTTTCAATTACAACTCTACCATCAGACAGAATTTTACTTTAATATTTTCTCAACATATTACTTTTATTTGAATGCAGGAACTGACGATTGGAGATTAGGAAATTGGTACTCGCATATTAAGTCCCACCCACGGCTCCCCCTTGAATAATTTTGTGGCCCGCGAGATTCAATACAACTATAAAAAATGCGAATATTTTGTGTAATATTTTTGTTTTGTATCAAATAAATCTCATAACTGTTTGTTTTATCACATTGCCTCTTAATCCAATATATGTTTGTAATGGGCCCAAATCTAATATAAAGATATATATTTTTATGTGAGTCCCAAGGGATTTTAATGTTTTTCTGAAGTGGCCTGCTAGGTCATTTGGTTTGGTAACTGCTGTATTATGTCATTGGGGCCAATTTCATTAAATCAAAAGATGTCACCAAATGCTATGATGTACAGCCAATATTTTGGAAATTGTTCCCCCGCTCATTTGAAAACAGTTATTAAAATGATGACAGCATTTAGCAATATTTTTTTGAAATGGTAATGTCTTTCCCTTAGGCAAAATTGATCCATGGTATAATATGTAAGTATCCCAAAAGCTTATTTATAAGGAGAAAAAATATATGGCAGGCTTTTTTTCATAATGGATATCAGGAGGATTGAGTGTGGCCAAATTAATGAATGTTGTTCCATTGTTATTCTCGGAACATTTCACAAATATTTTTACGGTGACAGTAAAAAAGAGGAGAAAAAAAGAATATTCTAAATATATACGGAATTATTGTATATTTGACTTTAAGGAATAGATATAAACTTTTGCAGGTAATTATTGGTTGTAGAGGCCATGGTTTGGTGATCGCTTTTTCAAGTTGTCCTCTACACAAACCTTGGTGATATTATCTGTTAAAACACAATGAGGAACAGAATTTGGCATGCTTTTTACATGATGACAAGCTACCAGATATGAACAGTACATAGTAAAAGATTACAACAGTTTCATTGAACTAGTCACTGAATGTCAAATTCAGGTATCCAAAGAAACTGGAGTAAAATAAAATGACGCAATCAATGCCAAACAAACATTGCTTTGGGAACAAGAATACTTAATTTGACTGAATCAACAAACCAAAGAAATAAAATTCCCTCTGTATTGAATATCATTCATTCTAAGTCTGATTTTTAATATTGTATGAATCTTTTATGTAAAGTACTACATACTTCAACCATGTTTTTCTTTATTTCAAGATGCTCTAAATATAATACCTTTTTTATATTTCTTCCAATGACATAATTCTCTCTTTTCAAAGGGAAGTTTTGAGGATGACACAAAAATCAACAAATTTTACCAGCATAAATGTAGTGAAATGAAAACTGAAGAAATGCAAATGTCAATGCAAAAATGCTTGTTGGAAAAAGTAAGTCAAATTTATCTGTTTTAGTACTAAAAATGCATAATATATCTTCATCAGAAAAGTATCCAAAAGAGTAGTAAAATAATTTAATTATCTAGTTAAAAATGTTTCCAAAAAATTAAATTAAAAATATGCAGCTTTCACTCATAAATAAAACATTTTGTAAAGATGCTGCACAGTAGTGTATTCTTATCGAATACATTAAAAAATAATACTACGATAAAAACACTGAATATTGAAGAAAAACTCACAGCATAGCACGGAAAATTTCCGTAAATAACTTGTTCCAATATTGAGGTTTTTCCACTACTTCGATAGCCACAGATCAAAACTTTGCTAGTTTTTCCAGGTACAGAAGAGCGTAACATTTTTATTCATTCCTTTCAAAAATAGTCCATAAACAAGATATCTTGTTTACCAAACGCTTCCACCTGTCAGTTTATCCAAAATACAAAAATCGCAACAATCATAATTTTTAACTGTTGCCAGATGACGAATTCGACATCAGAGTCAACACCGTCCTTTCCACGTCCAAATAAGCACCGTGGTTCCTAACAAGTAATGAATTTTGAAGAAACATGGGTCAAAGGGAAGGCGTAATGCTGTTTCTTTAGATGACAACAAAAAGTGGTTGCTCTTGTATAAAATTGTATAAGTAAAGGCGAATTTCCGGCATTTATCTATTATCCACTCATCATAATAAATTGAACAGAGAACAATTTGTTGAAGTTACATATAAAAATAAAAAGCAGTCCACATTAAATGCAGCGCAATAACGCTGGTGGAGGGGTGGGTGGAAACCACTCTCCCAGTTGATTTAGTTTCTGTTTCGCTTTCATAGGAAAACGAAGAGAAAATGACGTCACATCTCCATGACAGCAAAGCCCATCTTTCCACTGTCTGCCGCATCTTGACGGAACGAGGAGAGAAGGGATATATTTCTTTAATAACAAGGATTAAGAGAAAAATATTTTTAAGTTCGTTACACGTTACCTCTAAGATAACTGCGTGCGGTTATTGAAAGGAAGTTTTAAATAACCACTTGGAAGAAAAAGTAAGAAAAGGTAGAGGAGTTTGAAATAAGATCATGAGGGGTGAAGTTGCCACACTAAACGCGATCAAAAACGCATGGCGTGGGGGAAGGGAATAATTAGAGTGAGGGAAGTCTTGCAAAAGAAGACAACTAGTGCAATAATAAAGCTCATAATTTTTTAATTCGCATCAAGACATTCTCATCCTTTTCAGAGCTGGGAAGTGTTGATACGAGTGATTAAGAACTGCTCTAGGTCTCTTAGAAGAGCTAGGAATAGAATTGTCGTAAGCCGGGATTTCCCTGATAGATTCATTTGAAATCTGTGGTAACCGGTTGAAGAAATTTTCTGATTGTTTTTTGATGAAATCAAGAAGCGGCGGAACATTAAGATCTTTATGCAAGACTTCGTTCCTAACAAACCAACGTGCGTTTGCTGCTCTACACAGTTGAATGTTTTGAAAAGTGTGCAATATTTTCAGGCGAGTAACTGCCGCCCCTGCCCAGATGGGAGAAGCGTACAACATGATGGGGCGAAGAATGGCTTTGTATAATAGAACCTTGTGCCTTAATGCGAGCTTGCTCTTGGGAGAAATAAAGCGATTTAGAGTGTTTCTCATTCCAGCCGCCTTTTGGTGGGCGGAACGGATGTGTTTAGCAAAGTTTAATTTAGTGTCAAGTATTAAACCTAGGTACTTATATTCAGTAACCCAGGGGACAGGCTGATTAAAAATGTTGACATGCATCAAAAAAAAAAAAAAAAATCTTGAGTTCATTCTACTTAAGAAACTTGTATTGCGAGATAGGATTTGTTGAAACGGAACGCTACAAATGTTGCTTGGTCATTTATAATTTTACTTTATATTCTTATTTTTTGTTATTATTTGTTTTTATATGTGTTCTTATTTTAATTTTTAGCTTTTTAAAGTCTGAAATTATAGCACCCGCCTATTTCGCTTTTGAAAAGTTATGTTGTTGTTGTTGTTGTTGTCGTGTGTTTTACCCTGGGAAACATATGAAAAATGAGAGATTGATGAACAAAAACATACAGTACAATCACAAAAGAGTTTAGACTTTATTACATAAACGATGATTCCAGCATAGAACAGAAGTGGTGCGCTGCTTTCCATTCGAGACTGGAATCTTTTTTTCAGGCGGAAAAGTCCAACTTCTTTTCCTGAATATACATCCATGCCTTACTCGGGATTCGAACTCGAACCCACTCCATTACAAGTCGATTGTCATAACCCCCATACTGGGTAGGGAGGCTTTGAAAAGCTATTAACTTCAATCTTAATCTTATTGTTTGGTCTTATGCGAGCTCCCTTTTTTTTGCAGAATTGGAATAAATATAGTTCAGGACTTCTCATTTTAAAATGTTGGCTCGATTCTAGGTGGATGTTCAAGAAAAGAAACAGAACAAAATTATTCTTATGTACAGAACTTGTTTCAGTTAAACCAGCGTTTCTCAAACTGTAGGGTGCGCCCCCCTTGGGGGAGCGCCCTACAGTTATAATATCCTAACAGAACCCTAACGGGATAACCGTAAAAAGAGGGCGTGAGTATATCGAAAAGTCGAAAACAAAAGATTATTTAAAAAAATTAATTTACTGAAAGGAAGCAAAACAAAATACATTCTGACATAGTAAAAAAGAAAATAAGCACACACACACATTTACACTGATATAATATATTTATAAATGTATTAGTACTGCAGAATATATTTTATAATTAGTTTAACAGAACTAAGTTTAGAACAAGTTTAATAATTACCAGTTACCCTATGGGCATATCATAAAATTATATACAAAGATTGATACTTATCTTGATAATTTGGACGGTTTATAATCAAAGTCGTATTGTAGCTTTACGTCAAAGTATATTATTATTAAATTCAATACATTGTTATTGTATGGAAGGAGGGGAAGCGATGAAAGTTATGACTGTGTGAAAATTGGGTTACAAGAATAGAAAGTTTCAGAAGCACTGAATTAATCTAAAAGGTTTACCATAAAAAAACTGAGGAAATTCCTGTTGTTGTTGGAAGTTGTTTCACATGCCCCCTGATATCCACTTTTTGGCAAGGAGCTAGATGTGCGCCTGTAGTTAGCCGTAGCCTTGAGCACCCTACAGGTGACATCACGATTTTTAGCTCGGTTCCACTCCGAATTTGAGGGAGAATACTCTGGAGGTGGATATTCCTTGATTGACATTTTGCTTAGAAGATTGTAGATATATTCTTTGTTACATTTGAATTGTGCTAACACTTATGAATAATTTACCAATTGCAACGTATTGCTAATGTTAAAAAAGTTTATTCTTGAAGCGTATAAATTGGTTTTTCAATAGCAAAGATGTATTAAACCTATCCTTTCATATAAATTTTTTTCCATTGATTAAAAATTTCTTATTTGAACTTATACGCTCATGTTCATAAATTAAGGAAAATGGCAATTTCGGTGAGTAAAGGTTCAATAACAAAATAAACTTGACTTATTCATAAAGCCCATTTATGAAACACAAGATAAAGAACAAACACTTTACAAACAGACCCTTTACAAAAACTGCACATTACATGGCTGGTATTAAGGTTATAGATGAATGTGTGTCCCCGGGAATGTGGAAAGTTGTGAGTATGACGAGAAAGAGAGAGAGATAGAGATAGAGAGGAGCTTTATATATATGAGAGAGAGGAGCTTTATATAGAGAGAGCTAGAGTAGAGTATTTCTGAGGTGTTATGATTTGTGAGAGTTTATAGTAGGGTATAGGGTGTGAGATATATAGTTAGTAATGAATAAGGTTTGAATAGTTAGAAGTTGTAAATAAAGTTATTTGTTATTAGAGAGTGGTAGAATTAATTGTAAGTAGCTTAGTCACTACAGTTGGTATGATGGTTAATACATTGCATGTCTCCCATATGATGAAATGCAGTCAGTACAACTCCTGGGCATGATGAGTATCAAAGTATCGGTTTGATCTTGGGAAGATTTACTCCATTCAACAAGAAATGCCCTCCGAAGTTCAGTTACCCATGTAAGGAGGTAATTGACAGGCTGTAACTCGTCGGCCAAGCCTGTCCACACGTTCTCTATAGGATTCGAGTCAAGTGAGAATACTGGCCATTCCATACGGTTAATATCCTCAAATTGAATGCATTCGCTTACGATATTTACTAGGTCAGAACAGGTGTCGTCATCCATAAGCACAAATTCTGCTCAAAATACATGTTGTTTCAGAATCATGCCCCGATAAATTTGGCATGTTCAGGTTCCTATTTGAACATTCAGATCTGTTCTGGAGCCCAGTATAATTCCTACCAAACGAGCAATCCTGTACCACCGTAATGGTGCTGTTCAATGATGTTATCTTGGTGGTAACGGGAACTTAGAGTTCTCCATCCGAAATTCCGACATGAATCAGGCTGTAACTTGGACCTATAGGAAAACATCACACAAATCACTGTGACGATGTCCATACATTGCATGTTCTCTATTCCCTGCTAACCTGAGTTGTCGTGAGCAGAACACATCTGACAGATCTGTGAGCATATATACCAATATGTTCCAAACGTCTGTCTCTGTTTGCCTTAAGATAGTCATACCAGTGGCTGCAGATAGTTAAGGAGACAAGTCGGCTGCTGCTCTCCGTCTGCTTCCTTTGGCAGTTAGTGCCACATACCAGTCTTCATTCGATGTTGTAACTCAGGGACGACCTGTACTGTAAAGTCTACTGACATTTTTGTCCCTTTTGGAATCGTTGCCAAAAACTAGAGATGACACTTAGGGCATTTCAAGTTCCTCAGATACTTCCATTTGAGTACACCCATATTCCAGAGGCCTATAATTCCACCACATTAAAAATCATCCACATGTGTCCCTCTGTGTCACATCTATTTGGTCATGGTACTGAGCGGCTTACAGAACGAGTGTCTAAACAATTTTACTTCTTTGCCACCCTTGTTTGTATACCCCTCTCTTACACTCTCGTCATTGTGACGTACTGTTGGAGTCATCTGGTTTTTGTTTACTGTATAATTTGCATATTATTCTTGAAGAGATGTGTATGATAATTCTCCAGATGAAATTTTTACTCTATATTTAGCTTTTAGTGTGATTCTGAATTATCTTTAATTTATAGACATGAGTCTATGAATTAAGGATAATTCAAATAATCCTAGTGCTTCGAATGTGTGAATAATTAAGTTTTAATGTCCTAAAGTATTCTGGAAAACAAAGCTTACAATTTTTTTTACTAACTGAGTAAAAAAAAAAAAATTTGATTCCTCCAGACTTGCATGAGTAAAGTAGTTACTCAAAGTAATAAAATATTTGTTTAATCTCTTTTTGTTTCAGTTGTAAAATACTATAAAACGTACGCATCGGCATTATGGGAAGTAACAAAATTATGAAATAAATATTTCAAATGTGTACAGTTGAAATGAACAATTAGATAATCTTATTTTCTGGCAGCAACCTGCCAATTATTGGGATTGCTGAAGAGCATTTTAATTTTTAGCATACAGATTACGTCTCAATGTTTTCGTCTGTTTTTTTAATGTAAACCCATCTCTATAAAAGTAGTTTGTGTACACTACTGACCATTAAGAAATTTTTTTTTTTAACTATGTACGAAAGATAAGATTTTAAAATTAATTAAACAGCGAATTTTGTCGGGATCTATTGTAATTTCTGACTGTTGTACATTTCTTTCACGTTTTTTCCTGTTGCCACTTGCATCGTGTTACACCGGTCACCACCACAATAATGCATATTCACTGATTTCTTCCAGAACCATTTCAAAAATACTAGATTTCATTTAATGTGACATGATGCCAAAAATCAACGAGTTTATAAGTAAGAGTTTACCAGCATTGATTTCTGACAAAGATTAGAGAGACAAAACTGGTTCAAATGATATCTAACTAGGGCAGCCTTTCTCAAACTGTGGGGTGCGGCCCCCTTGGGGGCGTGATAACTCTAAGAGGGGGTGCGAGGCTATTGAAAAGTCGAAAACAAAAGGTTATTTAAAGAATTATTAATTTACTGAAAATAAACAAACAAAATACTTTCTGATATAATAAAATATAAAATTCATATTTGCCCTTATATAATATACTTATAAATGTATCAGTACTGTACAATGTATATTTTGTTATTAATTTAACAAAACTAAGTTAAGGAAAAGTTTGATAGTTATCAGTGACCCAATGGGCTTATATTAACACTTATCTTGATATAATTTGCACAGTTTATAATTAATTTCTTAACTGCCGATTAAAAATTCCGCGATTCGCTCCCCAATGCAACCGTTTTCTACGTAGACGAGCGTATTTTGATGTTTTTTTTAGGGGAAGGAGAAAAGAAATAAATAAGCACACAAATCAACCTTCGCAAACAACGTCAAGGTCCTTTTATTGCATTCCAAAGCCTTCGGAATAATTTTATGGATAGCACTGCACAGAAAAGATCATACTTTGGAAAGACGTATATATACGTCCAAGAATTAATGCTTTGGCTGAGCGAGACGTTTATATACGTCGGTGGCACATGAGAGGTTAAAGTCGTATTGTAGCTTTAGTGTCAATGTGTAGTATTATTGAATTCAATATATTTTTATTGTATGGAGAGGAGGATGCAAGGAAAATGATGATTGAATAGTGGGTCGCGTATATTGAAAGTTTGAGAAGCACTGAACTAGGACAAATTGGTATTAGCCAATACCAAAAGGAAAAAGTAAAAAATCATATACTGAAGGTTAGTCAAGCACTTGATATAAAATTACTTTGAATGCTTAGGATATTAAATTATGTTTCTATAAGTTCAGTTCAGTTCAGTGTTTGACGGAAGGCGAAGAAGACCTGGACACAAAAGGCTTTCAGCTCCAAATGGACTTTGAGGAAACTGAAAAGTTTTGGTACTTGTGGGACTATACGAAAAATGCTTCAACCCTTTGGATATGTTACTTTGACTTACATTGTACAAATGAGGAATAAAACTGTTCACCTGATTGGGAAACAAAAGTTTTCAAGATTTCTCTTTGAATTCCCTATTTAGTACAATTGTTCGCTAGTATCTAGAACTCTTCACATTCTGAATACAGCGCAGAAACAACTTGTTTAAATAAACAAATATGTATCATTTAACCCTTTGAGTGGTAATGACGTATATAACGTCAGTTAGAAGCTATGCATAGGTGATATGACCGTATATATACGTTTTACGTTTTTAGCATCAGGTTGTAAAGCCGCTTATGTACGTCAGCCTCTGAGGTTTTTCAGGGAGATAAGGTTATCTATTGATAGCAAATAGTATTAATTTTAGTCTTACACCTTAAGTATAAGTGCCATAGCAAATATTTTTTCTAAAGCTTGGGAGTTTACGATGCTCCAAGATAGGCTGCAGTGTCGGTGAAAAGGAGTGGTTGCAGCTGATGACCTCAGAAAAAGTCGGACACCAGGCCCAGGAGTAAAGAATGTGACAAAGGTCTCTTTGCTTATCCATGTTTTGAAACTTACTTTTCAGTGTAAAATTTTAAAAATTATCTGCTTGCATGTATTGCCTAAAAATATGATGTACTAAGTGAAAGGAGAAGAGCAATATGTTTTTAGAGCATATTCACTTGGCCAGAATAAAAAAAAAAATAAAATTGTGGGGGATTGTCAAAAAACTTACTACAGGGTTTCGCCAACCGAAAAATTAACTTACCACTAAAGGAGTTAATGACATCTTTTTTAGTTATCTAATTAATTTAGCCTGGCCATATCAAGAATTTTAATATACTGTGGTATACTATAAATTTTCTATCACAACTGACTGATTGTATATAGCTGCTCTGTTAAAAATCTTATAATTTGGCTGCCCATCGATGATTAAATTAAAAATATATCTTTAACTAAATTCTATTTGTTTTTCAATTCAAAAAGTGACATTTTGTGTTTAGGTTTTATAAGTATTCACAAATTTCATTAATTGAAATTACTGATAAATAACAATAGGAAAAATCATTTATTTGGTTTTCTTATCAAATACAATAAATGCTTTTCAAATAGAACAGATTTTCTGTGCAGCAAATAAGCGGAATTACTGATCTTAACGAAAAAAAGTTGGCTCCATCAGTAACTCAAATGGCAGTGCTATATCCTGTATAAAAAAGAAAAAAGTAAAATCAGTTATTGATTAAAGTAATAAAGTGTATTTTTAGAAGACTGACTTATTGTTTGTAGTTTTGTTTTTACTATTGATACAATGAGAGTAATATTCAAGCTTTCTATTTCTGGTTATACTATTATATATCGTTATGTTTTATATTTTAATTTGAAGAATTTAGCTATAGTAGTACACAGAATTTAGAAACTTATAGTGGCTCAGTTATAGAACATTAATAATTACCATATTTTAAAAAAGTATATTTTGGACTATTTAATCTTATAAATAAATAGGGGTAATAATATTTAAAAAATATTTATATTTTTTATGTTATATTTTATTCTTATTTTTACTGTTTATATTCATAAAATATTTAATTGTAACATTTCAAATTATATTGATATTGATATTACAAAAGATATTTTGTGTTTAGATTGTTAAAAAACATGAGTTTTTAGAATAGATTGTGTTCCGAATATTGAGTTCGAAGTCTCTTAACGCTTACAAAAAATGAGAAAAAAACTTTTTACTAATTAAAAATACATTATTTAGTGTCGCTTCTCCAAGGAAAACAGAAAGTCTTAAATCCGGAAAAAAATCGAATAATTTACGAAAACAGTTGATAGTTACATTAGTTGACTTGTCTCGTGTAACAAAATAGAAATTATTCACCTGAATTGATTTAAAAAAGACAGGAAGGGCCTGGTTCCTTTAGAAAGAAAGAGAGAAAAAACTACTCTATTGATAGAGGAAGATTTATTTTTGAGTTTCAAAAATTTGTGAATCTGAAGAGTTCGCTCTTCACTTACATCTCAGTGTAGTCTAACTTTTGAAATTTTTCATGAATAAGCTTGCAAAATTCATGGAGGGTGGATTATTGGAAGCAAAAGACTTATTTGTATTTGTTCAAAATAATCAATTTTAATAAAGTAATTTTCAAATTTGGTGTGTGTGACCTTTTTTCTTTGAATATTAAAATTCATAACTTACCTTCACACATAAAGGAAAATACTTATATTTCCAATGTTTACTTCTTAACGTATCCGACGTAAGCTCCATAATAAGGATAACTATATCTTGGAAAGCCGACGACAGTTGATGCATAGGAGTAAACAGGAGCAGCTGGAACAGCAGCTGCAACAGCTGCAGTAGCTACAGGGGCAGCAACGGCAGCTGGAGCTACAGGAGCAGCTGGATAAGGTGCAACGGCTGCAGCTACAGGAGCAGCTGGATAAGGTGCAACGGCTGCAGCTACAGGGGCAGCTGGATAAGGAGCAACAGCTGCAGCTACTGGAGCAGCATAAGGTGCAACAGCTGGAACGAGAGGAGATCCTTTGTAAGCATAGCTTCTGTAGCTCCCGTAGGCGTAAGGTCCGTAGGTGTATACAGTTCCAGCATTAGCCACAGCACAGAACAAGGCCACAAGGCAGAGGATAGCAATCTGAAATTGAATTTTTATTTTTAAATGAATATTACTCAATTATTAGTTTACTTATTTAGATTTCATTTGACTTTTAAGAAATAATTTTGAGATTAATAAATTTGTGAAATTAGAGTTAAACAACTTTTTCATTCAGAAATTAACTACATTTGTGCTTGCACCATTGTAGCAGTACACTAAAATACTTATTATTGCAGCTGTTCTCCGTTGTTTTGGATATATAGTAGAACGTTGTTTATCCGAACGTTTATTATCCGGAGTGTCAAACATCCGGACCAGTTTTTTTGTCAACCTACATGTACTGTATAGAATACGTTTTCGAACAGTGCAATGCTCAACAGTTGTTTCGCGTGAGGTCAAAAGGGACGGGAAAACCCAAGGTCAGGGATATTAGGGGAATTTCAGTTGTGTGATTTGGTAAACATCTGCGCGGAATATTAGGTCAGTTTGTTTCCAAGTGAGGGGGTGTATATGTGCTATTTCGTTGAGTTGTGAACTGCTATGGCTTCCAATTCAAAACGAAAGTGCAACGTATTGAACATAGAGACAAAACTTGAAATACTGAACCATCCCGCTATCAAATGTTGACGCGTTTTCTGCGTTAGAGACAGCTATGAAGTGGTGCGAACAACAGTTAGAGTGCAGTCCTATTCAACTACTGCTGCTCAAGAGAATCAGAGACCTAAAGGTGAAATTGCGACATTTTGCCCCTATTTTGCTTTTTCTCCAAACACGTTGCCGTATGTGATGATTTTCAATATTCGTATAGTGTCCGGTTTCATATACTGCATGGATCGCATTCGGTTTTCGGTTATCCGAACAATTGCGTATCCGAACCGTGCCGGCCCCAATTGATTCGGATAAATGACGTTCTACTGTAACAGTAATACATTGAATGCTGTAGCAATAGGCTAAATTTCCGTGATGTCATAGTCACACGATAACTACAATCACGTGTTTCCAAGCCAATCAGTTCATAAATTCACGTGATGTCATAGTCACATGACAAGTACAAGGATGTGTTTTCAGCCAATCTGTTCAAGCGATATGTTGTTGCCAACTTTTGCTTCCTGCAGAAACTTTCTTTTAAAACGAACACATTTGTGTACAATAATAACGCACAAGTAAGGGAAATACATTTTATTTAAAAGTATGCGTTCAATATAAGATAACTTTTTTTTCATCTTAAAAACCTCTTTTTGATGAAGTTTTTTTTACCCTTAATATTTGCCCAGTTATTCGAAATTGTATCTAAATTTTACAAATAGAACACCAAGTAAAGGTTTAATGTCTGTTTTGAATTCAATGGAGAACATATGATTGCCCTTATCAGGTGATCATTAATTTAACGGCTTTCGATATATAATATTAAGAAAGATTTAAATAACAAAATATATCAAAATTGCACTGAAAACTCTATCCAAGCAATTATAAAAATTACTTGTAAGACTTACAATTTAGTTAAATATTCAAAAGCTCTTGTTTAGCTTTAAATATTTAAAGAATAATAATTATAAAAAACTTGCGTCATTTATTTCATAAGCAGATAACATAAATCTAGGGATACCTTAAGGCGTGAAGCAACTGGGCCAGGGCATCAGCCACGATAGGGACCTCGTCTCGTTTTCGACTCACAGCCTTAATGGTTCGAATAATTTCATAGGTCAAATGTTATTTTCGGTTGTATTCTCCTAAAAACTGGGAATTTCGGACGGTATGCCAACTGGTTTCATGGGATGATCGTTATCCAGGTATAGGCCGCGAGACCTACCACCATACACCATCATTACAACCATAAAGTCAAATGGTGGCAATTGGTTGAGTCGTTTTGTGTGATTGTAAGTCATGCACATTTAGTTGTTTCGGGTTATTGTTTGTATGAATATTTGACAACGTATGCTATGTACTATCTACTTTTAAAGGTCATAGATCGAGCCTACATCTATGTAGGGGCCCAGGGCCTCAAGAAGTCAAGAAGATGCAACTGCAAGAATCTAATTTTTTTCATCACATTAGTTCTCTTCACTTTATTCTTCATTTAAAATAAGGATAACTTGAATTGAATCGAACTATTAATCACAGTGTTCTAGCAAATTTCTCGGATTAATAAACGTAGTAAAACCTCATACAGTCTTTCAATTGTAACAAGTAACTTTTAGAGACGGGAATAATATATTAAAGTACAGGGAAAATAAGTTTAAAAATCGTCATTTTTTTAACATTTCAATCTAAAAAAATGTTTTAATCTAACAACACCTTTAAAATTTTAGAGCTAGGTATACATTTAAGCTATAACAGTAAAAAAAAGTACAACGAGCAATGAATGTTTCCACCGCAAAATATATAAAATCTAATTTACAAATGTTACATCTGAATGTCTTTAATTCTGGTCAAGCTATCAGAATTAAAGACATTTAGATTTACGAGAAGAAATAGAAATACAATTCAAATATATCAGAATTATAAAGATATAAGTATCCTAATGATAGCCATCCCTTCATGAAAATGTGGAAAAATAATTATAATTATAACTATAGTTATTTAAAAAAAGAAGCAAGTTTAGTTAATTTCATGGAATTATAGTAATTTCGAGTATTTTTTCCAGCTTTGTTGTAAGGTTTACATTAAGTATGGTTAATTTTCTCAAATACTTCCAATATTCCAAGTTAAAGCATTTACAGAAGACATACAAAGTACCAAATAATTATTTTTATTAAATAAATTACTTATGAGTTTTCAGACTGACACGTATAATCAGTGATTTGCCAAAACTTAAAGGAAACAAAAATAATTAACAGAAATGATATTTGTTTGTCGTCGCATTCTAAATAAAAAAAAACAAAGGTCTCTATTGACGACGGGCAGACTTAACATACACATTCCCATCTGAAAGATGGGTCTTAATGTCCCCATACGTAAGTTCACGACTTGACAGAAGCAGCCACGAGTTCGAGATCTTACTCACAAGTTACCGTGGCAACGGTAAGGAAAGGAATAATGCAATTCAATTAATCACTGAAGTAATAATTATTCCTAAATCCAAACTCTCTCGACCCATGAGTACACATAAAATCCACTTTAGTAATTATAAGAAAACTTGCAATTAAATTTGTTGATAGAATAAATCTTAAGAGTTAAACGTTTATTGGTTTCGTCTAAAGAATAACGTTATAACTAGAAGATATCAGTTCATTTCACTTCTTAGCATTATTTATTTTTGGAACTTCGGGTTTTATACTGGAGTTCCCAGGAGGAGAAATAAAATTCAACAGAATAAAATGAAGTCATGCTGGATGGAGCAATAAAAGTAAGAGAGAACTTTACACGATGTCCAATTTTCAAAGAAGATTGTTTATAAGCATTCTCTCTCTTAAATTTTAAATTTTATTTTAAAAGATGCATAGCCAATGTTTGACTTGAATTCAATTATATCGAGGCATAAAATTATTAATTTTCTTTTGTGAAATATGTACTCGTTCCTTCGTAAAATTTTACCTAATAACTGATATTAAAAATCAGCAAAATCAAAAATGAAAGTTGAGGAATTTTGGCTTAGAAATGCAAATTCTAAATGAACTTCAAATAAAAAGCACTGTAAAAAATCAACTGTTAAATAATATGAATTAACTGAATCTCAAATAACAAGAATAATCGAGAAACTTTTACATTTTAAAAACTCGAATAATATCTGTTCACGAAAAAAGAAACTGAATCTATAAATTGAACAAAACTTTTCAGTATTTTCCAAAGAAAATGAACCAAAAGCCCTTGTGTAGCTGAACAGTGCGACGTTAATATTCAATCAATCAATCAATCAGCCAAAGAAAATGAATTTAAAGGCAACTGGAGGAAAAGAAGTGAAGTGAAGAAGAATAGTATACAGAAAGATTGACTTACTATTCCGTTCATGACGAATTACTGAACGTCTTTTTCTGCAACTGCTACTAAACAAATCCAAAGAACGCTTCGAGTTCGCACTGTGAAATCGAATAAGTACCACGAGCTTATATAGGAAAACTATCTTCACTCTTTTGCCATTGAAGGTTAAAAAATACCCTATACATAGTTCAAAAACTCATAACAATGTATTTATCCATTTCCGTTTTCGTTTTTTTATTAATCCTTGGATTAGAAATTTCTTCGGAATAAAAATAACTGAGTTGTCAAGACAAGGTCCGATGAGTCATAAGACAAATATTCACAAACGCTTTTTGACCCAAGAAGTTTCCAATTTGTTGTTTCTTTTCTTTTTCTTATTTTTTTCTGAGAAAGGGAGAGTGAAAGACAGAAATTCGCGATCTTTAGAAGGATGGGCCACAATTTATGCCTTAACGACTATCGAATTCTTCAGATGTGATGCTGAGACAATGGGAAAATGGCGCGAGAAACGAACCTTGTCGGAAAATTGCTGACATAAAAGTATGGACAGAAAGTGATGGACTATCTATAAATCGAAATACTATCCTTTCTGCTTGACAGCGTTGTAAGTATATACAACACATTGTCCCATCGTAAACACATATAAAACGGATATAAATTTCGCTTGTAATAACTGCTGTTTTCTCCGAATGTAAGAGACTGGCTTTATGAGTCTTAAAGAAACTAAAATTTTTTTACTGTCCAACTTCATGTTTTTTTCCTTGGTTATAAAATAGTAAACGAGTTTTCCTTTTTCTAATGTAGAATATTTCTGTAGAAGATGAGCCCGGTAAAAACGTTCAACGATCAACTATTATGTTACGTCTTTAAGGCTTAGGTAAAAATTCGAATTTAGGTTAATTTCTCTTAACACTTTAAATGGAATAAAATTATTCTTATTAAAATTAAATATTTTTCAAACTTTTTCATTGTGATTCCTTACATAAATTTATATGCGAAGATAAAAACAAAATGTTATTAATTATAGAATTCGATTCAACACAATTCGATTCAATTTTAAGCAATCGTAAGTCTGCCATTTTTTTCATTTGTACTCGAAACAGTAGAAGTACTTTTTTTTTTATTAATTTAGCTTTTCTCTTGGCTGGATTTTGCTTAGAAAATGAAAAAAATCGTTCGGATTTTTGTTTTGTTTTGTGAATTGAATTTTATTCTTTAGTTACAGAATAGTGTGAGGGATTAGACCTTTCTCTTACCCACCTAGATATGTGGGAGGAAGGGAAGAAACACTAGCCGTAATCAACAGCCATCTATTTATTGATCTCACAAAAAATAGTATCTATGATTCAATAATTTTCAACTTGAAAAAATATTCTCAATATGAACAAAATGTGGATAAATATCAAGATACACTATTATTGGGAGACTATCAATATCGGTCTTCTCTTTATAGAATCACCACAAATCCATTATCCCACTTAATCTAATACTAACCCAACCTATACTGATCAATCGTCACTTTAAATCTTCCTCTATTAAATATATGAAATACACTATGGAAGGTTATAATACCTGATCAGCAGCAATGAATTCTATTTTATCACGTTCTCACTCCTTCTCCTCATTGCTAGCTAGAAAACTTTGACTATATATATAGACTTAATTTAAATATCACTGTTTCTTCTTCAAAAGGGTTGGTTGTGAATAAACGCGAATTGATAGCCCAAAGATTTCCCAAGAGGATTTGAGGAAGGTACGCGAATATATCCGTCAAAATAGTTTTGAAAAAAAAAGGTTTTGTGATGTATCTCTAATTAGGAATCTTTTTCACCGAGTTCTTATTCTTTAGAGTAAAAGTCCATTTTAATTTTTACTAAGAAATACCTAATATAAAAAAGAATCTTTTGAAAGAAACGTATATGCCTTATCTCTTGTATACTTTGTACAAAAAGAACACCATGTCGCCCATCTGGTATAGTGGTTAGCGACGCTGACTGCTGTGCAGTAGGGACTGGGTTCAAATCCCGGAGAAGACATGGATGTTTGTAAATGTATAGAGCCTTCCCGGCATGGAGGTACTCTAAATAGCTTCCGAGCCGCAAGTTCTCTCATGAGGTTGGTGGAAGGTGAAGAGAGGTGGGAGGCCTTTGACCACCCCCAGAGTGTTCTCCCTCTAAATTGGGGTGGAACCGAGCCAAATTGTACGGTCATCTGCATGGTGCTCAAATCTACGGCTAACGACAGGCGTCATTTATCTCTTTACCATGATGAATTTCGTGGGCCTCGATCTGGACTTTGCCGATCTGGTGGTATTGGTAACAACAACACAGAACACCATTTTTTTCATAATACATTCAAAATTTTATTATGGTTTAAGTCATAAGTCTTTGTTTTTAATTATGATTTACATATAAATATTTTTTTATTGTTGAAGAATTTGTTCTAATATATTATACATATTTTCATTCACCTGCATTTTCTAAAACATATGTATAGACTTAAGCATGTCACAGTTTTAATGATTCTTTATCAAGCATTATGAAATATTTATTGGGTCTCAAGCATATTTTCCAAAGAAAAAATACTCCCACTTTCCATGTAATGTTTTATTAATGTACATAAAAAATAGATTTATTCCAGAAATTTGTTGCATATTTTATTTAATTTTAATTTTAATGATTTATTTTATTTTTTCCCTCAACGTAAATATGAATAAAATACTCTCGAAAATTTAGCATTTTACTTCAGACAACAGATTTACAAAAGTATTGATTTTTTTATACCTATTTTTTTAAAAGGAAAAAAAAAACCCTCATGGTATTAATGAATTAGATGGAAGGATATCATTGTTTCTTGAAACGATAAATATCAGAATTTGAAACAATGGGGATTTGTATTTAAATAGAAACTGAAATTGCGAAACCAAATTTCAACAAATTTTAAGATTTAAAGTGCAAACAATTTACTGTAATAATCTTATCCTAAGGCTTTAAATTTGGTCAACATGTAGGGAAATTGAATATTACTACAAATACAGGTACTGCAGATTGCGTTTTCTTATTAAAATATTTTTTGTTATTTATTGTTTTATTCAGTTCAATCTCTGCTGTTTGTGAAAACTGAAAGTTTTTCAATTTCCCTTGTTACCTGTGATTGACGAGTATACTCGTCACGGAGAAGTTGCAGGATTTTTTGCCATGACGAATATACTCGTCACGGAGAAGCATGATTTTTTTGTCATGACGAGTATACTCGTCAGGAGAGTCAGGGTTTTTGTCATGATGAATATACTCGTCATGGGAAGTTGCATGATTTTTTGTCATGACGAGTATACTCGTCACGGAGAAGTTGCAGGATTTTTTGTCATGATGAATATACTCGTCATGGGGAAGTTGCATGATTTTTTGTCATGACGAGTATACTCGTCACGGAGAATTGCAAAGAATTTTTGTTATGATATGATGACTTTCGTCAGGAGAAGTTGCATGATTTTTTGTCATGATGAATATACTCGTCATGGGAAGTTGCATGATTTTTTGTCATGACGAGTATACTCGTCATGGAGAAGTTGCAGGATTATGTGTCATGACGAATATACTCGTCATGCGTAAGAAGTAGAGGCCATTGGTTATTTAAATTGTTATTTTTGAAAAAAAAAAACATATTCTCAAATTTCGAGATGCTCAGAATATTTTAAAGCCAGGCCAGAGTAAAACAAACAAATAAAAAATAAAAAAATATTTTAAAAACTCAGGTCTATATACCGGCTAAAACGGGTATAAGTTCCAACGTTTTTATATACGATGAAAATTTTTTTAATTTGCGGGCCCAAAAGGCAAAAGCCCCAAAGAGATTTAAATAGGTTTTTGGTATGGTTACCATAGGGGCGCCTTGACGCCGACCTGGCACTGAACCTTTGTGCTGTTGGACCTTTTAGCTATCAGTGGTACAATCATGTCAAATTTGGGCGCTTTTTTTGCAGCAACCCGGGACGTTGGGGGCCAAAAAAATTTGGGGACCAAAATTTGGGGGACAAAAAAAAGAAAAAAAATTTAAAAATTTCAGGTAAAGTACCGTGCCCCGCGAGTTATAAAGCATTACTGCCCTTTTAGAGTAAAAGGGGGAAATGGGATCTAAATAAAAAAAAAAAAGCAAATAGTTTGATTTGCTATGCATAAAAAAATATTACCATGAAATTGATTATAATGATTTTTTGATTTTTCGGTAATCAAATCGGGGAAACCCTTCCTTGTAATACAATGACAGTGATTGAACAAAGAATAAGGACGTCTAAAAGTAAAAGACAGTAAAGCGACAATCATTGAAAGAGATGATTATCAAGTTGAAAGCAGTTCTAAAAAATGAACCCGGGGGAATTTCACCCCGGAATCGCGAGGAGCAGGATCTTGGGGTAAAGGTTTTGATCTTACAATCCTTTTATCATCCCTTTGGGGCCCCAAAACCTGATTTGGGAGGGGCCTTTTGTTCTCTGTTACGCCCCATGGGGATACCTACATTTAAATTTCAAAGATTTCATTAATTTACTGTATTAATTTATAAAAGGGTGGATGGGCGACTGGTTCATGATGCTGTAAGGTAAGTATCTGGATGGAATTGTATCTTTCAAATTGTATTTTCGTTATTATTCAAACTGTATGTTTATTATCAATGTGCTTGGTATGTCCATCAATGGTCCTTGGCGAAGGGTATTATGCAGCCAAAAATTATGGACAGTACTGGTCTAGGTATTTTATCCAAATTAGCTAGGCTTGGTCAAAGGAAACAAGTATGCCTCCAGTGGATACCATCAGTGATGGTATCCACTGGAAGCAGGTGATGGTCCATCACATGTGGGTGTGCCTGGGAACGAAGCAGCTGATAAGCCGGCTGGTAGGGGCTGTGATCTCTCTAACCCCAGTTCGACTGTCTTAAACCATTCGGAAATTCATTCCCACCAAAGAACTAAAATGAATTTGACTTTGCGAAATCCTCCTGCTCACCACTGGTACGCAGATAAGAGTCCTGGCCTGTCTCTACATTGCAGGAGTTCCAGGGCTCACATCAGACGTCCTTGGCGCGCTTTAGAAGCGGTCACCTGCGTAGTATGACTTTTGTGCAGGGGGTAACGTCTTTCTTTACCTGTCCCTGCTCTCTCCCTGCTTCTCCTGCTCATCTTCTGGACTGCTGGGGCATTTCCCTGCGACAGTTGTTTGAAGATCAAGACCTGGTGTGTGACACTATTATGCGGAAAGGTGAAATGGACTTGGTGTAGGCTTTCCAGCTCCAAGGGGATTGGAAACAACAACAGCAACAACATGTTCCTTTATATGCTATATTTAATTTCTATTCAATTATTATTATGTACAATTTCTATTTTATATGCATTTTGTGTAAAATGTTTAGTTTTACTGTCATGTCTTTTACCAATGGCGTCTACTTCGTTTATCTTTTGCGCGATGACAACAAGTAGTTTGCTTCGACTTGTTTGTGTAATATAATCGGTGAGGAATGTTCAGTTCCTGTACTGTCCCTCGCTCGAAGCGTTTCTCGCCGCTCAAAGCTGCTAGCATATGTTTATATTTTTTATACGCAAAATTAAAGCTGTTAAGTTTTTAAAAACAAGAGTCATCATTTAGTCCCGTGTGGCGGACAGTAAGAAATGAACAAATTGGCCAATCTATGCCGCTATTCTTTCCTTTCGGTTGCCAATCCAGGACATAGTGGGTCCATAGAGGGTAATAATGGAAAGACTCCAAACAGAGAGTAAAAACAAAGAAATTAAAAAGAGTAAGAGAGTTAAGGGAAAATCCCTCCCGAACCAAAACTGGCTATGTAAGAACTGGAAGACGGGTAGGGGTGCTCTGGAAATAGGGGGGTAGGCGTAATGGTTTGAAGTGCCTAGGGTGCCGGGGATGTTAAAAATGGCCCTGGGCTGAGCAAAAACTCCATCACAAAATGAGCAGCTTACGTCGGTGCTTACGTATCATCGCAACCATTGCCAACGTTCAAGATAATTCGCCAAGTTGGCAACATCAATTTCGCATGTGCTGTATGCATTAAATTGACAATCATGTGCTTCGTTTCAGAAAACGTCGTCAATAGGTTGCGTTAATACATAAGCACCCTTAAGTCTCTGCTAACCACATTCATTTAAACCTCCATTTAAGATAAGAATTTTTATAACGAGTATAAAAATAGTTGATGATCACAAAAAATTAAAAAAAAAGATAATAATAAATAAATAACTAAATTTAAACGAGTAATATAAATTTTTTTTAAGTCAATTTCAACTTAGATCAACAAAGAAAATTTTTTGTTTAGCTACTTTTTATTAAATAGTTACAATTAATATAAATATGTATATACATAGGACAGAATCACAATATTAAGTTGTCATTAATTTTTATTAATTATCATTAAAATACCGTCTTATCATCCAAAACAATCGTGTCTATAAAATTTCAGTTCAACTGAATGCTTTAAAACGTGAGAAAAAACCTTTTAAATTTTGACACAATTCGCCAAAAGGGTCGCTAAGTCGCCAAAAATGATGCCAACGTGGCTGTGTGTGTATTTTTAATTCTTTAAATAATTAGTTTTAATCAATCAATTTTCATTAATTATAATTAAATTATTGTTTTGTCACCCAAAATAATCATGTGCATAAAATTTCAGCTCAATGGAACACTTTAAAATGTATTTTATTAACGATTGATAATTCCACCAAGATAAATAAATAAATAAATATATAGAGAGTGTGAGTTAATAGTAGGAATTGAAAAAAGTAGGTAATAAAACCCATTTACAAAATAAAGCAAGAAAAAATAACAAGAAAACAAAAGTGAAAATTATACAAAATGTAAAAAGAATGTGAGAAGCAAAAATCGATCGACTAATATAAAGATAAGAAATTATTAAGCTATGCTATCATTTTTGTTTTCATATTACATATAAAATTGCGTCAAAAGCGCAATTTTATATGTATCAAATTATCAATCAAAAGCGTCAAAATTTCTCCCAGCAGAAAAGCTGTAATGAAAGATTTTCGAACCCGAGAATCTTGTACCGCAAATTGTAAACAAAGTTTTTTTTATCTTTCCAACCCCTGACATTCTCACATGATTCTAGGTGCTCTCTCTCGAGTGGAGGAAAAGTGAAAATTTCTAGGCCATTTTTTTGTTCTATGTGGGCAGTGGATACAGCCTCTATCCACATATAAAAGCTTTCCAAAAATCTAACTTAAACCTTTTTTTTAATTCCACATTTGCTTAATTCATTTAAATGAGATAAAAGTATACTTAAGATATGTCGAAATTGTTTTCAAAGACGAGAAATTTTATTTATAGTAATCAAAGTACAATTTGTAGATTTACACCGAGAAAAACCGTTTTTAACTACCCATCAGAGGACATGGAATGCAAAAAAAGGTATCATCCTGCCATCTGTATTAATTGTTATGCGTTTTAGCTTCAATTAACGCATGTGGATAGACTAAATATCCATCACACGCTTAGAGAAATTTTTTTAATATGTGGCTGGACCTATTAGCCACTGCCCGCGAAAGGGATTAAATCACCACTGATAGCACAAATAAACCAACTGCCTCAAAATATCAGAGATGAAAAATAGAATAATGTAAAAGGAAAAATAGAATAATGTAAAGATGAACATATTTCTTATACAAATTAATTTGATTATTAGCTATTGGTGACGAACTTCGAAATTTTAAATCATGCTCAATTGAAAAGGGTGGCATATCCTCTTTACATTAATCCGCCAAGCGAGAATTTAAAACACTAATTCCATTCACCAATAGATAGCTCTAATTATTCCTCATAACAGATGTTTGGAATGAATCAGTACTCGAACTCGTGATCTGATTTTAACATCAAAGGCCACGAAAAAAATAGGATCGAAATATATTTTAAAAAATAGAATCGTCATTAAAGGTTTCTAATAGTTTGTAAAAATATTTTTTTTCTAATGGTAAGTCTTGTAATAAAGTTATTTTTCAAAACGAATTAAACGATGTTTTCTCAGTTAATACTGAACAAAAATTTATGCACGAATTCAAGCGAACACGAAACTCATAATTTTGAACACGGAAATAAGCTTTTTAAAAAATTCTTCGTTAAAATGGTAAAAAATAATCGCTTTCATAATGCGGGAAAGGCACCCTGGGTTGAAAATCAGGAAGTTTGACTAGAGGTTATGGTTCACCCTTTTCCATCAGATTACAACGGGGAAAATACCCTACAAAAAAGAAAAAAAACAATTAAAATTAATTAAAGAAAAATTTTATTAATAGGTTTAATGCGAAATTTTTCCCATCAAAATATGGGATCAAAATTTCTTACAAGAATTATATCTCTAAAAACGATTTTAAGTAAAATGATTTAGATAAGAAAAAAAATTAAGATATAAAACTTTTAAATTAAAGTAAATATTCAGCTGAATCGAATTCTTTAATAATTAAAAACTCTTTAATAATATTTTTATTTACATTTAATATTGCATTCATAAACTTTTACAATATTTATCAAAAAAAAAAAAATTACTATCTATAATTCAGTTTTTTGCTAATAAAAGAAAGATGCAACAAATAAAAAATATTTTCTCATTTTCAGACAAAAGAAAAAAATTCTACTTTTTATTTTATGTTTACAGAATCTTCTGTCTTTTGCCATTTTGTTTTTGTTTGTTCCTGAATTAATCTTATATAATGTATGGTTGATCTACGTAACAATTCTTTCAAACATGATTTGAAAAAAAAAAAGACAAGTGAATTATTTTTTCATAAAAGCAAACATTCTATAAAAAATAAAAAGATCTCACTTTTTTAAAAATATAAAAAATTCCAAAAATATTTAAAGTTAAAAAAAAATTCTGTTAAAAAGTATTTTAAAAAATTAAGTTTAGAATGGAGTTGCAACGGTTCATGGTCCCCCGTGCGGTTAGTTCGTGTTTCCTTCCCCCTGGGAAAAATTTCTTTAACTGGGATTTTTTAAATTTTAAAAAAGCTTTTATGGGGGATGACTTGTTTTATCAAATGCCCTCTATTTAAGTGCCCGGGCATGGGTATGAAATAATGTGGTTAGAATGATCTAGCTAAGTCAAATGTTTGTAACAGCGATTGGTTTCATCTGAGGATCAATAATAGAAGCAGAATCCATCGGAATAGGGTATCCACTGAAAGGGCCTTTCGGTTGCGAGCAGGGAAAATTCAAGGGGCTTTAAAAACAAGATAAATGTTTAGATATTTAGTTATTGTTTCGGGGTTCTTTTTTGCTGCCCAAGTTAATTACGGTGCATTTTTAAGATGTTAAAAGTTGATAAAAGGGTTTTTAAAACCATGTCTTCTTCCCTCTCTCTTTTCCCGAAACCCCCCTCTCCACCCCGCGATCTCTGGGCGGCAATCAAAAAAAAATCCTGTTTGAGAAAAATGAAACATCAAAAAATGATTTGTTTTTGACCTTTTTTATGTGAAAAATCTTTTCTCTTTGAATGCTGCTACAAAAAAAATTTCAAAAAGCGATTGGATGCTGAAA